>JAJIZL010023990.1:41918-62450 GCA_023969395.1 Amblyomma maculatum | reverse complement strand
CGCTCGGAAAACCAAAATGGCAACGAGAAATGGCAAACACAAAGCCAGCAAAGCCTACAGCATCGTCAATGCATGCGCCAATCACTACTTCTTGGTCACGTGATTTTACCGTGATTACTATGTCTTAGGATAGATGGCACTAAAAACCTTCGGTGCGCTTCGGCGCTTTTGTTCACGGCCGGCCTCGAGGAAGAGAGCGCGCGCTCTTTCTTAAGGCCTTCTCAATCGCTGCGTGAACAATGGGAATTTTTCTCCTTGAGTTACGCTCTCCGTCGCCGCAAGGGGCGCGACCTGCTCACTGTTCGCTCCGCATCTGCTTCAGTGGCAGCGGGTGGCTTTTGCCTGGTTTCGCGCTGTCGCCCGCGAGTTTCGTGGTGAGTGCAGCCCCTAAATGAAAGATTACAGAAGGTAGATGCTGCAGCGGCATCCTGTCAGCGTGCTACACACGTGAATAGAGTCTTTATATTAAAAAACACTTTCGCTCAGCAAACGTTCGACAAGCATATGACATGTATTGCGGCATGGTATCTACTTCTGTTCATTTTAATCTGAATTTTTTCCCAAGCCTGTACAAGAAGATGAACAGAAAAAAAATGAATGAGCAGTGATCACATCGAAGCTTCTTCAAGGCAAACATAACAGCAAAAATGGCAAAACCGTCTTTCAGCGCTAGATGAGAAACCATCGAGGTAACACCGAAGATGAAAATAATTTCATAAAAATGTAATGTAAGTTGCACAATGCTTACATGACATAAAGTATTGGTATAAAGTCGGAGTAGACGCTTTTAAGTTTTGTTATCAATTTTGCTATAATTTATAGACCAGCAAATGTTTTATGTTGTATTATAAACACTATTTTAATTTTGCAAATAAACGTTGGTTTAATGAAATGTTTACATGATATCATGATTATTTCATGAAAAAATAGGAAATCTATTTCAAGCACTAATTCCTAGCAATATTTTCTTTCTTTTCTAGTATGTTTTTGAACTAATAGTTCCTTGTAACTATCAGTGCAGTAATGCCTGCCTTAGAGAGCAATTGCTGCCCCATTATTTCGGTAGAATGGTTTGCTTATTACACATTCGCCACTGTTACTCAAGGGACACTCCTCAATAATGGATATAAAGGCTTTTCTCTGTGCTATTTATTCAGGAGTTGTATGTCGCGCTGTATTGCATAGTTGTGTACCGTCACCAATGGTAGGCTAGATGCTCGTGCAGGGTTGTTTTATAATTTTCAAGAACGCTAGAATAATGCTGCATATATATTAGATATATGCAGCATTATATGTGAGAAATTTCTCAGAATCCTTCTTGTCAATTATGCTAAGAAAGTGACAGACAGGAATGAAAGGCCAGCTCCTTATGTGCACAAACTGTCCAGAAAGATTTTGAGACTAATTTTCTAGCTGCATGTACCGTTTTGATGAATGAGTGCAATGCGTTAACTTTGAAGGACATTTTTTTTTATTGCTTGCCGCTCTTTTCGATTATGCATATCTGTTTATTCCCAATTCCTTGATTAAATGTTATTTTTTTATCACTGTATTAAACTGACTACGACTGTCTACGCCTGCGTCAGTCGCGAGACTACGTACATTTGCTGTCTTTCAACCTATTGAGTTCTTTTAAACGAAGCTAGAACAGCCCACTCCACTAGACAACTGAAATTTTAACTTGCGTAAATTTTTGTTCCTTACTCTGAATCTGAGACGTGCTATGAATTTTCGTCAGTGTTTCTTTTGCTCTAAACGAAAACGGCAGCGGTTGACAGAATATCCATCGAACAGTTTGCCATGCACTAGCTTCAGGTCGCGCTATACCTGCTTACAGCTTTCAAAGGCACACTGCATAAAATGGTACATATAGTTTTGTGAAAAATTTAGGGGCAAAAAGTGTTGATGTAAGTGCACCCAAAACTTCATTCGACTGTGCGCGACAGCACTGACGAAGGCGCGCGCGCTCTCGCACGCGCGCGCATTATTGACTATTTTATTGCTCATACGCGATAAATCAGACACTGATTACGGCTTCTTCCTATAAGCCATAAGGGGTGAAATATCAGGACCTGCCGGTTGCAACCGATGCGGGCGGAGCGAAGAGCGAGCGCGCGCTTCCCTTGCGCGTGAACGGTTATAGCGGGGGAGCAGCAGTGGGGCGGTGGCGGCCCCACCGAGGCGCGGCGGGCGGTGGAAACAGACCCCATTGGAGAGGCCGTAAGAGAAGAGAGAAACGCGCTTTTCCTTGAGACCGGCCGTGTTTTGTTGTGCGAGCTTGGGAAAATGGCTCCCAGAGGCCGCCACACTGCTGCAGACGCTGTGCTGAGGCACGGCCGGACTCGAGCCGAGCCGAGCCAGGCCAAGCCTCGAGCATACGAAGCGCATGTCGTCGCATGTTCAGTCCGCCGTGCCTGTAGTTTCGCTCGATGCGATAATTTCAGTAGCTGTGCCCACCCTCTGCAAAGGACTGGCTCTGATGTCATCATCATAGTTGGAGAGATGTGATTCTTACACGTGTCTAGCAAAGGTCATGTCCAACATCGAAAATCGGCCACGAGCGCTAGGGGAGTTACGACCACTGCAGCTACTGTCAGATCCCGCTAGGACACTTTTGCTGCCTCCTGGCGCGAAAATCGAAACTGCGCGAGATTTACGGAAGACGTTTCCACGATCGTATTATCCAAACCGACGTGGAAATACGATCGTATTAGCCGTACAAAAATGCATTACCTCTATAGGGCATCGGCCGGGAACGAAAAAAAAAACGTATTATGCCGAAAAGCGTAGTTAGCCGAATCGTATCAACGAGATTTCACTGTACAACACACTTGGCTTAGACGACTGCTACAGATATTTCGCCTTTACCAGGCTGAAAGCAGGGTATGCATTTGATTTCCAAATTTGCACCCTTGGAGCTGTAGAGTGTAAGTACTAAAACATACGTGTGCACAAAAAGAATGTGCATTACAAAAAAAAGTGCACACACCTGCACACGTGCAATGCCTCATTGTTCAGGATAGCACATGATGTCAGGCAAGTTGATGCTGTAAACAGATGAGCACGACAACTTAAAGAGTGATGTAAGCGAGGACAATAATAGACGAGCGCACTGTGTACGTCTTTTCTTGTTTTTCCTCTTCGAGTTATCGTGCTAAGTTCTCCCCACTGTGCGCAGACTTATTTCAGAATTTTCAAAAAGTAAGGGGCCCTGTTGGTGCAGACAAGGCCCGTCAGCGCTCTTTAAGCATCCGTTGACTGTCTCGTGAAGAGAGGCCTTGAGACATGAAGGGAACTTCTCTTACATGGCTAGAATGCAGACATGCGCATGCTATCAAAATGAACTCATAGACAGAGATAATAAAGTTATTTGTTTCCTATTCTTTTCGTGTCATCACAGGTGCAGTGGTAACTTTGCACGACAAGTTGATTCTATTAATCATCTCAACTTGGTGAACGATAAGAAGGAAACAAAGGAAGCAAAAGAAATACAAGAATCACACTAATCCCAAAGCCACTAGATTCCACAACAAGCGAAGTCAACACTTCGAACTGCTGCACGCGCTGCTGAAACACATGCAGCAGGTGTGCTGAAGCCTGGTTCGACTGCAGTGCCATTTGCTACTCGCGACGCTCCAGAGTTTTTAAACTGAAACTGGTTCTAGTATTGTCGGAGTCGGTATGCATGCCGCTAGAGGGGATGCAACTCTTCCCAACACCGCGCCACACGTTCGTCGGACACTCAGACACTTTGCTTTGCCGGCATGTTGTACAGTGCAGCCAGAGCTCAAGTTTCATCGATGTCGCATCAACAAACGCCGTATATAGACGCTTTCTTCATCTCTCTCATATGCATCCTCCATTTCCACACCCCTCTCTCATTTCCTTCACTTTGAGCAACTAAAATCTGCTTTGAACCTTCGTGCTTTTAGCCCTGCAAAATTGTGTCTAGCCAGGCCAGAGCTATCGCACGTTTCTTGTTGTGTGGACATGGGTTTCGCGGGCCCCGAATATCGCTTTGTGGATCCCCAGTTGAGAAACACTGAATTAAAGGATTAGTGATTAAGTGAGTAGCAGAGGGTATGTACATAAAAGGATCTGCAAGGGAAGCCACAGACAGGAGTCATCTACGCTGTCGTGTCATACATTTAAAAGCAGAGCCTAAGTATCCTCTAAATTTTTTTGTCACAGCGGTGCTTGTACATTAGTGCTGTTAATGGGTATTCAGGTATGTTAACACATGCATAGTTATAGTAGGGCAGCAACAGCATGCTAATTTAATTTAATAGTTTTGAGCCTTGCCCTAGGCTTCTTCTTTGTTCAAATGTTGTTGTTTTCTGCTTTTGTGTTTCCTTATATTCTGTTAATTATAACTAATTAATATTTTCATTGCGACGTCATATGCTGTCTTTTTTTTCTCTTCGAGGTTTTTCTTATTTTAGATTATTTTGCCTTGCCTGTAACCTCCCCTGCCCCACCCCCATGCATGTAATACCTACAGCCGTGATGGCCTTTAGGTGTATTTTGTATAAATAAATAAATAAAAGTATAACCTAGCATGATGAGTGTCTAAGTATTGATATTTTGCTGTTCCTTATTATGGCATCTTGGACAGCGTGTAGCTAAATTTTAGCATGGGGTTCTATGTTTCTGTTGCTATAGCAAGGAGATGTATGTTGCTTCTTTGATTATGCTGCAATTAAACAGATCAATACCTATATGTGCTTTATACTGTGCATGTATTGCTCTGCATTATGCCTTTTTTGTCTCTCTTTTTTTTTTTTCAGATGAAAATGAATCTCGTGTCTCAGAAACATTGTTGACAGGTGGGCTCAGCCTTGCCCTTTGTCGTATCCTTTTCAGAATTTTATTACTGCTGCTTTTGGTTGATAGAACCAAAAGGCTTTTGCTGCTTTTCAGCTGCTTATGATACTTCTGTATATAACATAATGAGGTAGCTGCGGACACTGCATGGAGTGATCACGCTGTGGTATCACATCAATGGGGGCACAGCCATCTTATCAGAAAAGAGATCTGCATCATTCGAGTGCAAATTGGCACTGGGCTGGAGTCTAAAATCACAGAACCTGGTGGTGTTCAGCACTGCAAGTCCAGCGCTCATCAGAAGCACCCTTGTCCTAATTATTTTCTTTAGTCTAGAGATTAATGTTTTGCATTATACAAGTGTATCCTACTGCTTGTTTAACTTTATTAAGGTTTTCTCTTTATGATGGTCCCAACACTGCAGTCGCCGTCCAAGGCTGAGGTTCCTATATTATGGAATCACTTGGAAAATGGTTGGATAGCAAATAGTTGTCCCTTAATCAGCACCGGCACTCTTCATAATGGCTTGTTCCGATCTGTCCTTATAACAGGTGTGTCGGCAAATTCTTTCAAAAATTCCTAAAATAGCGAATTGAAGTGGACAAAAAATATATATGCAGGAACAAACTCTCAGCCATGGTAGATGTACTCAATTTTTCTAATTACATTGTTAATCAGTTAAAACTTTTTCATTGAACTTTAAATTTACAGAGTTTGGTGGTTAGTGCCACTGGTTAGTTTGAATCTGTGGACAAGTGTAGGCTGTATCAATTTCTGATATGAAAAAAAACTGATTTTTTAAAGCACTGCAGTACAAGGAAGCATGGCACTTTCTTTTTTCACACAGAACCAAACCTGAGTGCATGAAAGGCACAGGAAACTCGATGGAAAGAGCATGTCTGGTGATGACGCTATGCAGTGACTGTGGCGCTGAATTTGAACTGCCTGCTCTACTGTTCTGTGTCAGGCACTTTCTTTCACTCCACACTCTAAAAAATAGGGACCACACAGTTGTTTGCTTGACAGTTGTTTTCCTTACACTAACTGGCAAAGTAAACCAGTGTTAGTAACTTGGCACAATGTAGCCTGCAGTGTGAATATGGTGCTGTAGTAACTGCAACACATCATCAGAAGACGTGCTGTTTCCAGCAAGCTTTTAGTGCATTTAATGTACCCAGTTTTTGTTCTTTGTGGAAAATAGTGTTGGGGATTTCATCATGCTGCAGGGTTTTAGAAGTTTTTCTATGTTTCAAGCACTGGTACAGCATCATGTTGCCCATGGCTTTGAACTTCCCACTGACACTAACCACCCAGCTGCGTTAATTAAAATGTTGATTAGGAGCTACGTAATTAGAAGAGCAAAATACATCTGCTATGTTGGTTTTTTTTTTTCTTTTTTTTCTTTATTTATTTTTTTTTTTTTCAGCTCCCAATATCTTCTGAAATTTTTTTAAGTGTTCGGTGAGACATCCGTTGCATCACACTTTGGGGAAATTTTACGGCCTTTAAAAAGACTCTGATAGCATACTTGTATATACAAGGTTGCAACCTCTCCTTAACTTGCAAATGCTTCAGACATTAACCGGGTAGAGAAAGAGACAGCAGGCCAGAAAAAGATTGCATCTAGGATACTGGTAAGTTTTATTGCGAAAGCAATACTATGCCAGGTCTAACCACTCATCGCTGCGTGCCATGTCTGTGTCCTTATTTAAACAGAAGAAGACTACGATGACCCGCAGCTAATGCTTTCACTCCATATTCAGTTCAGCAGCGTTGAACCCTCCTCATTTTTTGTTGTCATTTTTTTTTTACCTGTATAACTAATTAACTAGTAATTACAAAATTTTTGCCTCCCTTACAGGTGCTGTCTGCGTCTGGCGAGAGTGCATCGCAGTACCTCAACTTTATGAACGTCTTCTTCACTGCACAGAAAAAGGTTAATGTTAATTGCTACTCTCAGTTTCACCCGGCTTATGATGCTTACTGACTCTCTCTGACAAAATTTCTTGGGCTGATATGCTGATGTGTATACTTAGGGGCAGCTTTCTGTTGCTATGCAGCCAAGGCTAAGGGGCAAGGTTTTCATCATAATGTTTACTGCACTAAGTAGTTCAGGCATATCTGGCCACTGTTATGGTTTCAGCTTTGACTTTACATCGAATTTACACTCTTTGAGCTGCCACTTATGTAGAACTGTGTTTCTTTACAGCACTGAAGGCTTTTGGAAACATAAATTCGTGATTACTAGTGCATTATCAAAACAAGCACATTGTGAAAGCATACATAAACTGGCTAGGGAATGCAGCAGACGCGGCCTCTGTACACTTCGCGGAACGCCCAACAGCGCAGCGCAGCTTATTGTACTACAGTAGCACCCCTTTATAGTAAAGTCACTTGGATTGCAAAAATTTTTACTGGCACTGACATGGCCCTGAAAATGCCGTCTAATAATTGAATGGCTACTTAGTGAACACATCTAGTTACTGTATGAAAAAAAGCACTCTAAAATACCTTTCGTCTTTCTTTTATTGTCTCTTTGTGCAATTTTATTATTATTATTTTTTTTCAGTTATATGATTTATTTGTTTACATCTTGTGGAAGTACCGGCCTCCTTAGCATGAATGCAGCATGGCTACGAATACAACTGAGTTTGATTTCATGTGAAAACCATGGCCTTGCATGTTTATGTTGTCTTCTTCCACTATTTTTGTCGCTTAAGAGGCAGCAGTTGAGAATGCACGCGACACACTCAAGCTGGCTCATGCTTCGCACTGCACAGTGCTGGGAATGTTCGCCTGTTTCTTCCCTTATCTACTTCTCACAGCATTTTTACTCCATTTTACTTTTGAAATGGACCACGTCACCTTCTTTCCACGTTCGTGGCCAGCCTTCCTTTATTTATTTTTGTTCCCTGTGCGCTGCATGCTTTCCCTCACTTCTCCTCCAACACTATGTAAAGTTGGCTTCTCCTCAGAGCTGGTACTGGTGGCGAAGGCTGTTAACAAAATAGTTTATTTATTTCTTTTTTTTTTTTTCTTAAAAGAAAGTTTGCCTCGCGATGATAGGTGGCACGCCTGCGGCAATACCATTTTTTGGGAAGTCGCCGTGGCCATGCATACTTTACTACAGCCATTTCTTTTACATCAGAAATCACTTTACTGTAAAGTGAAATATAAATGTACAGCCATCTATTGAAAATGAACTGGGATTTCAGTTTCAGTTTACTATATCAGAGTTTTTACTTATCTCTGAGTTTACTATAGTGGGATTCTACTGCAGCGTTGAAATGCTCGGTATTAATGTTGTACTGGTTAAAATTGCAGTATAACATTTATGTATTAATGATCTCAATATTTTTGTAATGGTGTAATATTCCAAAGCACAATAGCAAAATTTTCGGAGGGACTATATTGCCTGCAGCGCAGTGATCTGGTGTGTTTCGGCTTTGTAGCGCTGGCTGCATAACCACTGAAAGGTGTCCCAGAGCATAGCTAGCTTGTGAAAGTTACGAAAATGATGTGCTTTGCAAAAATACCTTTTTTAATCACCGACAAGTGGTATTGCTACATTTCAGCAATGATGTTTACCCAAGTGTGAGGGTAAAATCAGGTGCACAATGATGTAAAATACAGGGAAAACAAAACAAAATGCAGCCTGTTCTCTGCTGATTACTCTATTTGTGTGCATAAATAAGTGCTTATCCAAAAGAATTTGCAGAGTTTATTTGGCAGGTACATTTATTGCACAAGGTAATTAATAAAAAGTTTGTATTTTGACAAGCAAGATTATGCAGGTGCATCCATTGTGCAATAAGTGCAGAACCTCTTCATGGTCAGGTACGCAAATGAAAAGATTAAGTATCAGGATCAAGCAAACGCAAAATTTTAGAGGGCTTTTTAGTTTTGGAAAACATTTGGTCTTCTCTTTTTTTGTCTTCAACCTTGCAAACCTCATTTTAAAGCTCTTGTATCTTCCAGTGAAGGGAAAGGTGCATTGTGGGGGGGTGCAACTGCCTTTCGTGATTTTCATTTTATTGATTCAATAGTGTTAGCAATCATTTAGCTTGGTTATGTAGCGGTCACTGAATTGTCTATGCTTCCATTGTACCAAATGCTTCAGAAGATGCTGTCACGCACATAAAACTTGTTTACAAAGGCTGTTGTGGTTTTTCTTACCTTAACTGCATAAAGTTAGAAAATGGCTAAGAATGAAATAAGTGTGATTTGAGCTCTCTTTCCTAATGAGTGTTACTTTCAGAATGTCATCATCGACGCCTGTGTTCTTGAAAAGGACTCCGGGCTGCTGCAGCAGGTGAGATTTTTGGCTGTACCCTAGAGGTGTGCATGGGCTCAGGCCGCCCTGAACGCTTGTACCTGGCCTGTTCCTTGGGCCAGGCTTGGGCCATTCAAAAGCCCTCTCCTTCGTACTCGGTCCGGGCCCTGGCCAGGATACATCTTTCTCTGGCAGGCTGGGCAGGGCCGAACACATAGATCCCAAGTACACAAAACTTTTACGATACCAAGAATATGGCAATGGGTGCACTAGGCGTCTGGAATGTACAGAATTAAGTGTGTTCCTACATCCTCCCTCACACGAGTATGTTTCAGTTCGTTCCTGATGTCGATTCGCCTTTTCCACTTCGCACCTTCACCGTGAACAGATCTTTGCTGGCCATCAAAGGCTGAGCCGAAGGACGGTTATAGGCTGCCGAGTTTCGACTTACCTGTCTATACCTCTTTTGTCACACCGGCGCAGATGCTTAAGCACCTGTTTTGAGATTGATGCCATGCTGTCGCCTCTCACAAATCTCTTGTTTAGGCCCGCTCTTTACCTTGACATAGCCTCGGTGGAAGCGGGACAGCTCCAAAGCATTGGCTGTGCTTGAGTTTCCTCTTGTTTTTTGGCACAGGCAACACCACGGCGGGGCTTTGTCATCTCTGTAAAAGGCACATGGTGAATGAGACAAGCTTACTGAGGTACTTGATCACAAGATCAACCCCTTGCCCCAGAGTTCGAGCCAGTGTGCATTTAGAGAAGCAAGGCCATGTACCCAAAGCCTACTGTGCTCGCTATGAAAGTACTAGTAGTATGAAAGTACAAGTTAGAGCAACAAAACAACAGCGCAGGGGTTTACGATTCACGAGCGCCACATATGCCTCAGTCCTTTATCAATGCGTAATTTCTTTTTGCATAATAACCTAAAATGATAATTCTCTAATGCATTTTGTCATTTGTCATCTTAAATTGGAGAATGCCATATTTCAAGATCTTAAAGCACTCTCTATCCTGAAATTATTTCTTTCCGTATTGTTCCTTCGGCTGAAATTATAGCGAGCTGGGCCTGGGCCTTAAGTCTGAGTACAGAGCTGGATTGGGCCAGGCTCGGGGCCTTATTGTCGGGTCAGGCCAGGCTCGAGTTCAAAGTATAGGTCTGCACACAACTCTAGTGTGCCCTACAGTGTTTATGTATCATGTGCCAGCGTGTAATAGAGAGACTTAGGAGCTAGTTTCACCCTGAAATTGCTACAGCTGGTATATACAGGAGGTGATCATCATAGTGTTTTGCAACTTGCATGTAAAGAGAACTACTAGGGCTTTGAAGAGAGTTATGTTTCCACATAACCTAGCGTAATACTGATGCACTTCTTCCATCTTCCTGAAGACTTCCAATACCTCAAAAAGAAAAAAAACAACAACTACCCTTTGTTATTAAGCCACACCTCTATGGCAGTTTGAAGTTAGTGCATGTCGTTGAACCTCATTCTTTTGGTAGTTTTTTTAGATTTGGAAGTAAAAGAAGTCATTGGGGTCCAGACTGGGAAGTAAAGGAAGGCGGCTGAGCTCTTCAAAACCTCACTGTAGAATGGCGGCCTCGGCAACACGAGACCTGTGTACCGGGACATTGTCGTGCACGAGGAGGATGCGCCTTGTCTCTAATTCTTGTCATTTCTCCACAATGTCCTCATGAAGATTTTGGGTAATGTTTTCATGGTATTCCCCTTTTGTTGTGCTGCTTTTTTCGTATAATAAATAAGCAGGGTCCTCATTACATCCCAAAAACTGTCACCCCACTTTTTTCCTTGAGCTTTAGGGCAAATTTTTTTCAGTGATGAGAACACTAAATGATTCCGCCGCATAGACTTCTGTTTTTTTTTCTCGGTCGCGCTGGTAAAACCCCGTCTCATCCAGTCATAAGGCACAGAAAATAAATCCTAGATTGCTTGGAATGATGGTGCATACCTGCAAACTCTTTAGAATGTTTCGTAAAGGGTACAGAGTTGAATTTGTCTTCTAATTTTAGAGATCTTGCTTTAAATTTTACAGATAATTTTATTTGCAAACATTTTGTTTTAAATTCTGTTAAAACCACACCACTGCTGGTGGCACTTTTCGCAGCCCCAAGGGAGGTATAGTATGCATCATCTGTGGAATCGTCAACAGCCGCTGCGACCTCTTTCCTGTCGCCATACAAGCTGCCTTTGCTGCATCTTTGGTTGCATGTTAGGCCTGTCATATTAGCGTCACTTTCTTGTTTGTGTGACCGGCTGCCACTCCCAATGCAGTTTGATAACATGCTCGAAGCTTCATCACTACTCTCAAGTGTTTTTGAAACTGTACACGTCAGAATTCGTTCTTCGGGACAACTTCGGTTCCTGCGTCACATGTACCTGGGATGTGAACATTTCACTTAGCGGCAGGGCTGGCATCAAGGTCAACTTTGGTTCATAAAATGGTAGGGATATATGCTAGGCTTGGAGAAACAGCCGTGCATGGCATGATTTGTACGAAGTGACAGCAACATAAATGTGATTCGTTCAACACACCTCTTTATAGCACTTTAAGGCGAAAGCCTTACTTGTCTCATTAGCAATGGAACCCAGCGTTGCTGTGTACAAGTATGGAAAATTTGACATGACGTCGAGACAGTCACGTGGTCGCAGTAGTCCATTCAACAGCTAATGAGTGTGTGCAGTGTACTGACAATCAAAAACTTTGGATTATATTAGTTTAATGGTGGATAACGTTGGGTTAAAGGTAGATTATGGTGGACAACTTACGTTACGGATATTGTTGCTCTGGATTATGGGATTTAGGATGTATTCTGCCGGATGATAGTTTGTTCTAAGTGAACACTGTTGGACTAAGTTTGATTAGTTTAGATTTAGATGAAGTATATTGGATTGCATATATCAAGGGTGAATTCTGGCAGATTGCGATGGAATAAAAGTAGTTGCATTCCTTTTCAGAGTTTGAAAGTACTAGTCCCCAGTACTCTTCTTAATTTTAGTTCAACACGACATCCGCAAAGTGTTGGTGATCACACTGTAGCCATTAACTGTGAAATGTACTTCAAGTACAGTGAGGGAATTAAGATGTAATTAGTTTAGGAAATGGCCAGCAAAACAAGGCTTTTTTGCTAGGTGCCTTGCTACAATGGACATTTCTGATTCTTCAAGAGAGGGTTTGCAGCAAGACTAGGCAGATTTAGCCCACCCTTCAGATATACTATGTGAGCGAGACTAGGGTAGTCTAAAGCTGCCTTCCTTGCGTTGGGACAATCTAAGGAGAAGTGGAAGGTCACAGGATCACAAACGTGATTCTGGAAGAGGTGAAGTGCTGGAATACAGCTCTTGGAAACCTGTTGGCTATGTCAAGCAAAATCAGTGCCAAAATAAATTGCAGTATAATGGGATTTTGCGCATCACTCGTGAACAGAAGTGCTGAATTTCAGTGCTAAAAAAAGGTACCGCATGTTTTGTACATCAGGAGGATGATGGATTATAGGAAACAGACGCAAACACATCTTTTTTTTTTTTTTTTTTTTTTTTTCATATGAACAAATTAGGAACGAGCGCATCACCCACGCTACCTTTGCGCGGCAATAAACGCTAGTTGCCGTCGCAGTCCAGTGCATTTCTTGGTAGGGTGCCAATTTCATTACATTGAGGTATGTCATATTGAGGTTCAACTGTAGTAGCACTGAAGCCAATGCTGTGGGTGGTCTAATGAACTACAACTTTCTTTTTTCATATTCTGAGGATATTTCCAATGAAATTGGAGACTGCTACAGCTAAAGGAGTTGTACGTAACTAATTAAAATATTTTTTTCCAGAGTTTGTTTTCAGTAAAGCGAAACAGATAACAAAATGTTTTATTTTTTTTTTTTCTTTTCGGAAAGAAGAAACAATGTTTTCAGATGTGCTGTAGAGCATTAGTCCCAAGATTTCTACCATAAGATTTCTGCATGCTGGTAAAAAATGCGTGTCATTTCTGGCCTCGAAGATGTGCTTGATGTGTTAAGTGTTAATAAAAATACAAGTGATACACTGTGTTGTTTGAGCAAGAACTATTGTGCAATTTTTGTTCTAGCTTAGTTCATTTTGATCATAAATATGAGCAACATGGACTTGTTTCTACAATAATATAGCCAAGCAGTCTTCAGATATACATCTATTTGGACAACTTATGGGTTTTACAGAAAATGTTCACTCCTTTACCATGCACACAAGCACGAGGTTTATGCTTTGGATTATGTTTTTTTTTCTTTTTAGGGATGTGACATTACCGGTGGGAAATACATGAAGGTTCCAAACCATGCAGGCCTACTTCAATATCTGCTTGTAAGTTCTATATGAATGTCCTGTGACTTCAAGAGCAAATTTTTCTGAGGGCGACTGATAAAACATTTCCTACAGTTCTGTCTTCCATCTTATGTCCGCAGGCTATGCAGCTGTGCAGTTATTTTTGCCTGTGCAAATAACCATTTAAGTTAGTCATTTCATGACATCATGCCACACAATTTATATGAGCAATGCAGCATTTGCTGTATTATATTAACTGGATGTTGAATTGCGCTGTCAAATACACAAAAGTTAAGCTTGTGTCCAGTTATTTCTCCATTTTAATGAACAAACTGAATTCACTACACTGCGGCATTAGCCAATAAACTCGTGTACCGCAGTTTCTCATTTAACATTTGTGACGTGACCTGCACATCACACAGGGCACCACATCCACCCATGCTAGAAAATTTCAGTTAGCCATTCTTTTGTTTCAGAATTATTTTGCTCATTAAGTCAATATTTATTTGTGACAACTAGGAGAGGGGACTCAAAGGGGCCCTGCAACATTAGTCAATAAAGTTACGGTATGCCAGGGATCCCCTTCACTAATATCTTCCAGCAAGAATGTTTGGAGGAATATTTTTTGACCGACTGTAGAAGCTTGCATAGCAAACATGGCATATGCAACAAAAGCTGAAGGCAAAGGACAATCAATTTGATTATTTCATACCAGTGAATTGCAAATCAAGCGGAGTATTGCGAATGATGGCATCACACCAAGCTTGAAACAGGCATCTTAATACGAAATATAACCGGCTAAGTGGTGTTGTGAACGAAGGTGCTATGTACAAATGACTAGTCTGTTTACTGCGTTGTCGCCCATAGATTATTTGTAAACAGGCTATAATTACTATCAGCTCTGTCTCTTGCACTTGTGACCATCACAATTCACATGGTTGATATCTGAAGGACATAGAAAAGAGCTTTTCAGTTCACCATCTGCGTTTCTTTCCTGGCAGTGGCTGTTCCTTCCGGACAAGGCATCTAGGGATTACCTGGTTTTTCCACCTCCTGTGCATGTTGATTACAGGGCAGCCTGCTTTTGTCACAGGAATCTCATCGAGATTGGCTACGTGTGCTCAGTATGCCTGTCCAGTAAGTATGAATTCGTTGTGTGCTCCATGAAGTTTGGAAGTCTCATACTTTAAAATGTAGTACTGTGGAAGATTACAAGAGTCCATTGTTACACGCACCACTAAACTGTTGGTCGTTTACAGTCACAGCATGACAGTCAAGTTAAATCTACAGCATGGGCTTCTTGAGATTTTATTGCGGAATGAAGAGCACAAAATAGATATGAGAACAGGTTTGCAGTGCTATGTGTTGTTTGCTGTCCTGTGAAGAAAAGTGTTACCAAATAAACCTCTCTTACTGAAAAGAAAGTATGAACCCGATATTCTTCAGAATTGTTCATTCAGCGCATCAGTTTTATGAAGAACAAAGCACTTTAAAGAGAAATTACGAGTTCATGGGTAGAAAGGCAAAGGAGGCAGCCTGTGGTTGATTGTCCTATCCCACTACTCGATTGATTTTGAGAATGGTAAAAAAATTGAATTCAGTTTAACATTGTCTAAGAATATTTTAGTGCAGTCTTTGTTTTAGTTCATAAATATACGTCAGTAAGTACAGGTTGTAAAAATGGCAATTAGTATTTATTGATCACTAGCTTTGGCCTGTTCCGTGTGTGCCATGTTTGCTATGTAAGTAGTTTTAATAGACAGCATAAAAATGATTCTTGTTTACCCAGTACAACATTCAGCTTTGCAAAACATGAACAGAACTGGCCCGAGATATTTCAGTATTCATGACACTACTATTTCTTTTTCAGTTTTTTGTGCATTCAGCCCCATCTGCTCTACATGCCAGTAAGTATGCTTTATTGCCCATAAAGCTCTCTTGTACGCTTCATCCATGTTAGCTGTGAAAAGTGTTGCGAAAGGCATTCGGAATCGGGACATAAAAGAAACATTTATTGGCAGTCTATGTTACAGAACATTTCTTTTGCATTTGCAGAGTTTTTTAATAGGTGTGGTAATAGAGATAGGTGCTGGTTGGCTGTTAGGCTCATGCTGTACATGCAACTTTCAAGTCAGACAGACTTCGTGCATATAAAACCAGCGGTGCAGGAGTTTCAGGAGGCGTTATGCCATGACATCACTGGCCACTGCCAGTCGGAAAGGCAAAGCGTGCGCGAGGCCTGAGCAAAAGATTGTCGCGCTGGCGTAGGCAATGTGAACATGCGACAGCGTCCCCGTTTGCAACTGCTGGGTGATGATGATGCTGATGGCGACATCTGGCAACGGCTTTGAGTACTAGGTGCTGTGCTCGCTCTTTGCTCACATAGAGAAAAATTATCATTTTGCGTCCGTTTGCTATCACTCATTATCCTCCTTATGTACAAAAGAACATCCAGTGCCCTTAGCTCTTATATTGCTAGGATTTCTTGCTTCAATTCGTAATTTAGAAGTTCCCGTCTACTAGCAGTGTTGCACGAACCTATTACTTTATTTGGGCAGCTAAAACACGGGAACTTCGACGTAACAAAATTCATGATTTAATGAAATTTTCGGCTGCAATTAGGGCTTCGTTATATCGAGGTTCAGCTATATCCTGCTATAGTTGTGTGTGTTGATTAGACCGATTTCAGCCAATATAATTTTGCATAGTTGTCTGCATCTGCTTTTCCTAGGCATAAAAGCATTTTTCTTTTGCTGACAGGGGTTGCTCCCTTGTGCATTTTTTTAGGTAGTGTATCCATCGGCATGGCGTTTGAATTCGTCATTTCTGTTGCAGAACTGCCTTCAAGTTCACTGGTCCTCTTCCTCCTCTGCTCAAGAGTAAAAAGAAGAAACAGAAACTAGGGATTTAGTTGCAGGGATATGGTTGAAAAGAATTTAAAGCAGCATTACTTGGAGATACAATACCACTAAGACCACGAATAAATCATTTGCTTGCAACATCTGCTTGCTTACTTTTTCAAACCAGTGTGTATATTGAAAATGCACAACAGGATTGAAACTATGAGCAGCAAGCCATCAACGAGGTACCAATGAAGAGACTGTGCATGAAAAGAGCTTCAACAAGAGCTCTTTGGAAGTTAAGGCTATAAGTGCACCACATAAAATGAAATGCAAATGCCCTTGTGCAAAGTATGTATTTCAATTATGGTAGAAGATTAGTTATAAAATTTGCTCAGCATACAAAAATCATCCTGGGTTTATTGTTTATTTCTGTTGTTTATTGTTTATTTATTTCTGTAAATTATTAGCAAATATATTAAATGCTGAAATGGCATGAATATTTTTGTCAGCCAATGCCTGTGAAATGGTACCTGTTGTTTAAAGTGAACATTATGAGCTGAAATATTACTGAAATCTATCACTTTGTGCTGTGTAAAAAACAGACTGTAGCTACATGTAAAAGGCTACAATCATCCTGTCCGTACAAGAAACTTTCCTAGGACAACCTGACATTTCCAGTACTATTGTAAAATAATGTATCTGCAAAAACAAAAATAGGCAGAAATCTGAGGAAACCTTTATTTGGACTTAAGTGCAGGTATACCAGTCTCCTCACAACATTCAGGTCACAGGATGTATGAACACACATTTTAAAATAGACAGTAAATATACATCTCTGAATATAAATTACAAAAATATTGAACATAGTGTTGTACTAGCCAATAATGGGCTTGACGCCTTACGGCCACATTAATATCTGGAAGGAAAAAGCCTTGTGCAAATCGCGAGCCATGCACATCCTTATGACAGCAGAAGGGAGCTGGCACTCCACTGCTAATCATGATCTGTTCCGACGAGCGATGTTAGAGCACGGTGCAAGATATTTTCAAATACCACACCAAGCAGCACGATCTTGCGACGATGCAACTTTGTTGACAAGAACACACTCGATGCTGTAGGATGCACCTCTTGTACTGAACACACAAACATGACAGTAGACAATGACTGATCACTGACTTAGACCCTGTATGGTACACTAATGTGACCGAAAGCAGGAGAAACTTCCTTAATCATCTGTCGTTTCTACTTTTGCACAGCAATGACACGGACGCATCGGAGAATAACAGATTGTATGTAGCTAGACACTATGCAAAAGCATTGCCTATCAAGGTTTATATTCCAGGTTCTTCTCCAAAATGAACAGCGGAATTGTGTTTGCCATGCGCAGTGCACACCCAGTCTAGAGGGAAGAAATAGTTATTTGTGTACAACACTGAACCACTGCAGCTTTTTCCGTCATCCAGCACTGTGTTGCGCATACAACAGAACCAGAAAGTAGCTTTGACCTTAGAATATGCATATGATGTCCATGGAGAGCATTTGAATCATCACTTTGTGGCCAGAAAACTGGAATAAGACACAGGTTTCTTGCACACCTTATGGTTGCATGCATTGCAAAATGTGCAGATCTGATATGACACCAATACATAGAATTGTACGCCAAGTATGCTCCAAAGCAAGCACAGCAATTCCCTGCCAGAAGCGTAATTGCACATGTTTGTGCTGCTGTTCTGGTTGGTTTTTGTCAAGCATGGGAATGAGCCAGCTGTAAACAGACATGCAATATGCTTGTCAGACAATTAAGCTTTCTTCTTTGCTTTATCGACGTCCACCTTTTGCCGACATATGCTGCCAGCCAGAAGCAGTGCGTTGCATACATATGTTGTAACACAAACCACACACAGGTCGTACAGAATAAAGTAGAGGATGTATGCTAGGTAGACTGATGTGATGTTTGACAGCACGCACAGAGCAAAATGCACTTGATCCCAGCGTTTTCCATCAGGCATGCCTGCAAAAATGAAAAAGCTTATTTTGCTGCAAACGATATCCTGAATGCCACAAGCCTGGCATATTTTGTCACCGTGCTCGCAAGAACTTTCATGGCATATATTACAAATTATGAATTCCTTATATCTGCAGTCTTGAAGTCGCGGCACAAACTACTGCTGAGCTTTCTTTGAAGAGATTAGACACATGTTTAGTCCAGAAGGCCAAACGTACTTGCACTACGCAATACAACTAAGCAATCTAATAATTCTATTCTTGCAATACAAGTGGTCAACGAGTTTTAAGTTCGACTAGTCATGGTTACTGCATTGGGTAGTAAAATATTCGATCACTATGACAAAATGAGCAGAAAGAGCGAGAATCCATAAACAGATTTCGGTTCATTATCAACACCCTAATTACGCCTAGTGTATACTCGCTGCAGGACAAAGGCCTCTTTCATATCTTTCTACTTATCCTTACAAACTTCTTATCTGATCCGAACACAACTTTCTGCCGCCCCATGCTACGCTTGCCTTATCTTGGAATACACTGCGTTACTCGGTTATGCTGCCTTCACAGTACATGCTTAGCCCATGCCCATTTCTTCTTGATTTCGACTGTGATGTCATTAACACGCGTATGTTCCAGCTGACCCAACCTACTCGCTTCCAGTCTGTTAAACGTTGAACCCATAGCTCGCTGCGTTGCCCTCAATTTCAGGTGTGAACACAGGAAATATAAAGCCTTTCTCTTCAAGGATACTGGTATACTTACCGCATATGAAAACGATGCAGTAGAATATAATTCCATAAACGCTGTTCGGCTGAACAAGTATGGAATCGGCACTTACGAAACGTTGAAAAAGACCCAATCCTTTGCCGTACCTGAGATTGAAAATAATAGGTGTTTCAACGTCAAAATAAGAAATTTTGTTTATCACAATAGCTGCACCGCGCATATTGTCATTTGGCAAGACGATTATGGAGAATGAGGAAGGAAATCGTGCTACGGCGGCACGTTTCCGCATACGCACCTTGAATTGAAAGCTTTCGTGCAGCTGACGCGGGGACTGATATCGCACATTGGGGCGTACTTCGGATCATGCTCCGCGCGGGTTTCGACAATGTATGCGTAGACCGAAACCAGAACGCCTAAGGAACAAACAACAGCGTTGAACAGCTTGAGGCGATGTCGCCTCGCAGAAGAGTTAGCGGGCAACATTCTCAATTAAGGAAAAAAGCAAATACAGCCTTGGAGGCTGGTAAATATGCGTCTACACGCGATGCCAAGACGCAGATCGCGTCAAACCAGTCGAGCAGCGGCACGCGTACAACAACCAGTGCCTCCTGTATTTTTCTGGTACAACACAAGTACGATACGCAATGTAGACAATCTAAAGAACAAAATGTGGGTCGCTTTGGTATGGTAGCCAGAACCATCTAGCTTTGAAAACTTGAAACATAAAGCGTGGTGTGGTCATAACGTGGTACAGAACACTGTATAACGTGGTTATGGTCCCTATAAAACACTTACGTGGTAGTTGAGAGTGATTTAGACATGGTGGAAATGAAAATTAGAGGAGGGGCCCTTACGTCACATTTTGAGAAGCGGGAAAGAAGCCATCGTTACTTTTCCCCGCCGCGCGCGTTTCAAATCCAGCTTAGAAGGCGTAGAGAGGCCGACGCAATCAGCGCTTGGCTTCTCCCCCGGTAATTTATATTTATGCACGAAAAGCTATAATCAATAAATATTTGTGCGAGACAGTCGGCTGCTTTCAATTGTTGCATTAGAATGCGTCGTCTTCGCGTTGTCCTCGCTCTCAATTGTGAAGCAGTCGAGTCTTGACCATGTCCGTCGTTTCTTTCTTTTGCCTGCGACGTCATTTCCGTGACATTTTTCTCGCTGGGTGTCTTTTTGACTACAGTTTTGCATTTCGAATCGATTTCATCTCCGGTCTGTGTCAGATGATTTGGGAATGCGCTGATTCCCCAGGCGCCGGCTTAAACATAGATAGTTGAGAAGAAGCCTGGGAAGCTTGGCTGCGGAGAGGATATCCCGCCATCCAGTCATCCGATTGGCGGCTGGGGCCGTGAAGGAACAATGTAACTTCACTTGTCTTTAGTCCGCGGGGTAATTCCTGTTCCTGACCCGCGCCTCCGGCCTGCGTGCAGAAAGCCGGGGAATAGGAGGCCCCTTCTCGGTGGAACAGAAGTTTTCATACATACATACATACATACATACATACATACATACATACATACATACATACATACATACATACATACATACA
>JAJIZL010023990.1:11965-27665 GCA_023969395.1 Amblyomma maculatum | reverse complement strand
CACACACACACACACACACACAGGCATATCAAGTTTCTGTGGGAAGATAGCGTTTTGGTTAGGTGATTATACCTTAAACTGCGTGGAGAGAGCGACATAAGCCGGAGGGCACTCCTTGCAGTCCACCCGTGCGGACGGCGTCCGCAGTCGAAACGTCATCTGGACCTGCGCCAGCGGAATTGCAAATTTTCGTCGACACTGTCTTCTTCGAGAGGAACTTGTGTCTCAAGCAAAAAGAAAGGGATCTTTCTTGGCAGGTGAGAACGGCGGCAAGTGAGAATAAACATACTTATCTTACACACTTATCCATTGAGATCACCAACTAGCCCAACAAATATACATACATTGGTGATCCATTGAGATCACCGAAGTAGTAGTGCAGACAGACATGTACAGAGGGAGGAAGACAACTACATCTCAATGGATCACCATTCACAAACTGTCTCCTTCGCGCCTTTCCGGAAACCGCGCGATGGAGGGATTGGAAAAAGATGGCGATTAAGCACATTTGAGAAACATCCGTGAATGACTTATGTTGTTCGTGACAGTCGTTTTGACGGGCGAACTGATGCACAACGCTTTTCTCAATTGTGATGTGATGTAATAACAACTTTATTCTTCCACCATGCAGATAAGGAATTTCCCCAGCACGCAGGCCTAAGGGACGGAAGTCGAGACCTCCGCGATTAGGGGCAGGCAAAGAGGTCTTGGTTTTTCGCGGCTTCTTCCGCCGGGCGGATGGCTTGTTGCTGTGGAGCAGGGACCTCGCTCCGCAGCAGGGCTTCCCAGGCTTCTCTACAGTTTATATTTGCTTTAGCCCCTGAGGAGCTAGCGCATTCCAAGATTATGCGGTGGAGCTCATTTATCATTTTGCATTTATCGTTTTTTCTAATGCCCACCTGGACATAATATACCAAGGCCGCGAGTTTACGAAGTTCCCAGCTTGCAATCTGCTGAGACACCTATTAGATCCAACCAACTCAAAATCCCAATCGGGAATTAGATTATCAAAAGCCAGGCACGCGTTTAAATGTACAGACTCGGAATTTATGGACACACTAATCACGATGTACATTGGCGATACTCATAGCACACCCCTCTCAGAGTACGACGGAGCTCTCAACGAGGAGCTGGACGCACCCATCATGGAGGCGGAGGTCAGGGCAGAAATATTGGCACTAAAGACGAAATCGGCCCCGGGCCCTGACGGGATCACTAACAAAATTTTAAGAAACCTGGATGATGACTTCATCAGCGCTCTTACTGAGTATATGTAAGAAATTTGGACTAAAGGCCACCTGCCTCGGCAGTGGAGGTCGGCAAACGTAATTCTGATCCCAAAGTCAAGAAAACCCTCGAAACTAGAAAATCTAAGACCTATTTCTCTAACCTCATGCATGGGGAAATTGATGGAACACGTAGTCCAGACCAGACTGATGGGCTTTATGAAAAAAAAAAAAAAACGACCTGTGGCCGCACGCCATGGTCGGCTTCCGACCGGCTTCCGACCGGGCTTATGCACGCAGGCGTGATGCTCCGACTCAAACACGACATAATCGACTTGCATTCTAGAGACGCCAGAGTGATTCGCGGCCTGGACTTTTCTCAATTGTCTTTTATAATGACGCCATGCCTCTTTTAACTGGTAATGTGTGGAGCGGAAAAAACAACAAACTAATGACCTTCATCAGGCATACAGCTTAAATTGAAAAACACGATATGATGAAGCGCTTATAATTCTCAGGTGACGCTCGAAAGATAATTGATGGTCATTTGGAAGAAATATCTGGTAAAAAATGCACCTTTTTTAAAACGCACCACGACATCGCTGTAGAGTATGCACTGTAGTGATTAAGCACTTGTGGCAATCAAGAATGTTTTGTAATTACATGCTAGGTGCGCTTCCAAGCAAGCCCTATGCTCATGCCTGATGCTTGGCCCGCATACTAGACCTGATTTTGCATCTACATACTGTCGCATTACCTATCGAGAGATAAGAACCTCAAAGTACTAACGCCAGACCGCGCATGCCAGCAATTGCAAATTACCAACTAGCTAGTTGGTACCATGTACCAATTAGCTCAACTTTCCGTATTAATGCCAGCAATTTGCTCGTACTGAAAAGCACATTTGACGCAAGGATAAGACACCATTCATAAAAAAAAAAGCCGATGTTCCTAAAAAGAGGCTCACTAACTCATGAAACAGCCTACCTTCGTTACTTCGCGGTCAAGCGCCTTGCACCTGATAGCACCCAGGACAGGTGTGAGGGGGTTGACCACGCCGCGACAGTGTATCGATGCTGCTGCTTGGAGAGCCTTCTTTGAAGGGCATCTTCAAATACGTTCTTAAGCAGTATGCGACACAAAAAACGTCGCAGGAGAAAAAGAGAAGAGGGAAACGTGCACATTCGAAAGAGTAGTTGGTCTCTATAGGTATACTGTGTTTGTCTGTGTCTGCAATACTGAAAAGCATTCAAGATAAAAAATTAAACAAATCCAAACAGATGTCTTATGGTTTTGACCACTCACCTCAACGGCGTAGCTGAGCGCGTCGATGATGTGTTCGCTACCACTGTGGTCGTCACGACCCCAGTGGAACTCGGCCTGGTCGAAAACGTACTCTTCCGTCAGGACGCCGCCCGTCACGATCGGCTTGGGCATCGAAGACCGCACCCGCACTGCACCCGAATACGACTCAGCACCGCAGGTGTGGACAGCAAAAGAGGGAGCCGCGCACGAGCACGACGTTTAGGCAATTGGACAACAGCATAACTGCTAGATACACTTTCCATTCATATATACGCCGCTTTTTTTTTTTTTTTTTTTTTTTTTTATTGTGAATATCTATACCTAAAGCGGTTTGGTTTGGTTTGCGGGATCTTATGTCCCAATGCGACGCAAGTTATGAGAGACGCCTAGACGTAAAACAATAATGTTCATATGTCAAGCATAACAATTTAGGACAATGCCAGTAGTTCATGCTCCTTCAAACCAACGGAGAATTACTGTGAAAATTTACTAAAAAACGGCGGAGAGGATAATAATTATCCTTGACTGAGTGCACAGATGAAATCATTTTTATTATGTACGTTGTGCACGTGGCCATATGAAATCCCAGTTTTTTTCCTCAAAAATAAACTTGAACCTGAGGAAGACCTATTTCTTATAATTATTTGTCCAAGCATATCGACGCGTGGCTTAATAAAGACAATGAAACCGCTGCCCAGCTGCACGATCTGCCTCATTAATGCGAAAGCATTAGTAGGCTATGTTGACACCGAAAGCGTCAGCAAAATGTGCCCCGGAAGTTGGTCCTCTCGTGACATCATCACCAAGTGACGTCATCAGTCAGTGACCGGATGAGGGTTGTAAGTCATGGTATAAGGAAGTTCTCTCTCATCAGCGAGTCATGAGTCGTGTGACATGAAAGTGTCGAGTAATGTAATTCATGAGTCATGGATCACCAAGACAAAGTGCTGAGTCATGCTATGTGGGCAAGTAGATGTAGAAAGGCGTCTACTAGGAGCCACCAACGTCGCGCGAACGCTAATTCCTTCGTATTCTCTCAATGCAGTTTCTGTAGTGATCACAAGTTTTTTCTCGGTCAGGCAACCAGTCGCTGCTGTCTGCTCTCTCCGTTAAAGGTTGGTTTATGGAGTTTAACTTACAAAATCGACTCAGGCTATGAGAGATGCCGTAGTAGAGGGCTCCGGAAATTTTTACCACCTGGTGTTTTTTACCTTTCACTGACATCGCATAGCGCATGTGCGCCTTGCTTTCCACCTCCATCGAAAAGCGGCCGCTGCGGCGGGAATTAGATCCCGCATCCTTGGGCACAGCAGCCGAGCGCCCTATGCACTGCACCACCGCGGAGGGGCTTTTCTCTGTTAAAAAAGTAGGCTGAATGTAACTGCGTACTTTTACAAAGTCTAACCGCATTTTAAAGTGCAGAATCTTGAACTGAAATTCGACGTCCATGCACTTTAAAGTGCAATTCTGCAAGGCGGCCTTTCCACAAGACTCCGTTGAGCCAAACAAGATAGCAGACCGCGTGCTACATGACACGGAGGCTGGAGACGACCCCTGTGTGACATATGGCAGTGCTCTGCATTTCGCTTCATCTTTTCTGTTTTATTTTTTTTTTTTTTGCACATCTATCTCGCTGTTATATTTTAGCATTCATAGAGATCTCCACCATCTTGAACCATGGGATATATGGAAAATCTCGCCTGCAAAAAGATACACAGAAGCTACTACTTACCGGAAAATATCTACCCCAATATTCACGACTGGTAACGGTGCCACCTCTGCAGTTGTCACGCCACATCGGGCAGAAAGGTCTGCGCAAGCTAGAGCAGAGGACTATTAGCCGTTTGCTGAGCAGAGGGTGTGCCCTCAAAGGTCTCTTACGGATAGTGGAACTATGTTCATAGCGGCACTGACACTTGTTTGTCACCTTCTACTCGATCTCTTGGTACTGAAGGTATCACGCACGTAGCAGAACAAGGCGTCTAAGTGGATAGGTCACATTATACGCTTCTCGAGCTATGTATAACATTTCTCAAAACGCACGGAACCTGCGGTGCTTATTACCGAATGTGACGTCGGGCTCTCTCAGGCTACTCGCACAGCGCAACTGACATCCGGAAGTTGCGGATAAGGTGAAAGGGGAAGGGGTATAAACACAAGCAGACGTTGCAATTGCACAGAGCGTTGTAGAGCTCCCATGACCTGGAAGAAAAACTGAGCGGCCAGAAAGCCAGTTTCAACAGTCAAGTTAGAAGTGGCTAGCTCACTTCTGAGAGAAGTTAATACTTTTTTGGCGTCATAAAAGCTAAAAAAAAAAAAAGAAAGGACACGTTAATGATTCGCTATCCGTTATAAGCAGCATGACCACCGCGGACACCGTAACCGTCGCGCCGCTCCCCACGCAGCTGCCGGATGTGTATCCAAGAAACGCGCAGCATGGCATACAGCTAGTGAGTGACAGCTGCAGCGTATACATCCGGAATGTGCATAGGGCATACGCACGTGTCCTGCCCGTGTTGGAGACGACAGGGTTGGCTAGCGGCGTGGAGAAGTGCTTGAAGTGTAGCGGGGGCACCGTGATGCCGATGGACTTGTGCGGCAGCAGCAGCACGGGCGACTGCTTGGGGCCGTTGCAGCTACTCCACTCCTGGCCCCACTCCCTGGGAACTGCGTGAAGCCGCCGAATCAGTAAGTCATCACATCCGTTTCCTGCTATGTAGCTGACGTAGAAAACTGTATACGCCGTAACAAGGCGCAAGAGAGAAAGTCTAGTTTAATCTGCTGGCCAAGGGAAACGTCATCAAGAAAGGGCACTTATCGCTGCCAGTACGAAAAAAGTTCTAAAAACTTCCTTCCCGTCTTACGAAATAATGAGGGGCACAGAGCAACAGAAATTCATATTTACTGAAAAGGGACAATTTCTGTTGCGGATAATGCTCTTGTCATCTTCGGAAACCAGTCCTGAGGACGCGCTTCATTTAGAGGCGAATGTATGTCATTGAGCAGTCTGGAATTTGTAATCAACAATAGTATAACAGACGCCATCGCTACTAACCGTGACAAATCATTTTCAGCCATAAACGAAGTGTCAGCTGATTCAAAGGAGGACCGAAAAAGCGTCTGCCTCAGTTTTTTTCTGGTGTCGATCGTAATACACTCACGCTCAGAAAAGGGTAGGCATATAGTCTTATGTGGTAGTATGAGCAGTAATCACAAACAGCACGATAAAATTGCGAGCGCGGATAATGGGTGACTATATCTTGATGTAGCACACGCAGTCATAAGAGAGGCTTTGCGTAGCTTGTTTTTGTCAATCTTCGAATCTGCAATTCACCTTACGCAGTTCATGGATACTGTAGAGTGTGCAAACACTGTGTCCTGTACTGCACAATTATTTCCCATCTCCCCGTGTCTTGACTGTATACGTTGGAGAACACCCAGAAGGATCTTATCCTTTGAAGGGAAACTTTACATATCTTACGCAACTGTGTGATGCTGACATCCGTCAACAAATATGCATAAATACTCCGCAGTGAGAGCCAATACCTCGGCTGCTACTTTCCGTCTGTACTTCAACGTGATAACGATAAAGGTCCGACTCTCCAGAAAATTCGGCGTCGGTGCTGTGAGCGAAAAATGACGGGCATATGGCTCTGACAGGCGGTAGCTGGCAGGTGAAATGGTGTGCACTGACTGCTTGTCGGGTTGTATGACGTAACAAGACCACGTGACATGACCAGGTTGGCAGGCGCCGCCAACTCGGGCTACGCTTCTGAGATGGGAGGGTGAGGTTGGAATCCAGCCTTACAGGACCCTTGGTAATAATGAGGTACCTTACAATGCTCCTATAGGTCCCGCGGGCAAATTTGTACAACGTGGTTGTAGCGGTGACTTATATCTAGGTCGGACGGTTTTTCACATAATGCGGAACGTTACGACTGTATGCTTTTGAGTATGTGTGAAATATATGCGCAAATTAAATGATGATGCTTAGTCGAGTAACAAAGTGTATGTACGCGAACCAGGATCCACAAGGGAAGCCGCTGACGAGAGCCATTAACTTTGCCGCGTCATGCTCCTAAAGATGCAGCTTAAGTGTCCCCAAATTTTTTACTCTCTTGCGAAGTTGAAAGGAACGCAAAAAAGAACTGAAAAGAAAGCGTTAACAATACTTCAGAGGGCTGAGAACGCGTTAGCCGCCAGCTTGGTCGGCGCGATTCGTGCGTCTTCAGTGACAGTACGGTATACTTACTGATCGGCTGGGGCCCGGGAACATGGCAACGGGGGACGTAGTAGTGCCACCTCTCGTGCACCATTCCCTGCACGACTTCAAAAGCCAAACGCGAGAAGGGTTCGTGAGCGGCGAGAGAAGGCGTTTTTAGGCAAATGGGTTTGTCGTGTGTCGCCAGTCCCATCCATGTAGCCACGCTTTTTTGTATCGTTTGGTCAGTATAGGATGGAAGGCAAGGGGTCAGTGGACAGGCTATAAGGATGAACTTAAGGCGATGGACTAATGCGTATGCATGTATACAGAATGAAAGGGAAAAGAAAGCCGATGTATGCGACTTGATGTGGGCCGCGGAAAGAAAAAAGGAATAACGGGGGGAGGTGATGGGAGGGGCGGGCTTGATGGGTGCTTTAACAATGACACGGTGCAGGAAAGCTTCGCACGAACCCACCCACAGGTTCGCTGCTTAAGTTTTTCGTATCCAGGAGCCTACTTCTGAAACGGACTGATCCAGCTTGCACGTGCTGGTTTCTTTTTTTTCCTTTACAAGAATCGCCAGTGTGTTTAGTTACTACAAGTTCTCTTGTTTAAGCACGACCGTTGAAACATTTCATGGCAGTGAGCACGAGTTCTGTGCAACAGAAACCGATGTCCTCGAAAAAGAAAAGAAAAGAAAGAGTGAGAAGTGCCGCATGAAACATTTTTCGGCTTCGCTATGGTATGTATAGTATGCGGTGTAAAATAATGAGAGAATTTGGATTGGAAAACATTTATTGTCAGCAATTATCTTTACGTGCGCACTATACTAGATTTCGAGACAGTGGCTCTCGGGTCTGGGTTCCCACCGGTAAAGAGAAGGGACTGGTAGTAACTGGTGGTGGCTCTGTTTTCCAGCTCCATAGAATGTGATCATATCCGACAATTTCGCCTCATTATTTGCAAGTTTGCAAGTTGAATTGTATTATGCTGGGTGCATGTGTGTTTGTTCGGATTGGCTAAAGAAGGCTCGCATCTGGAGCCGACGGTTTTCCAAGCTTCGCTCTCCTTCTCCAAATGCAGTTTCTGCAGTGATCGCAAGTTTTTTCTCGGTCAAGCAACCAGTCGCTGCCGTCTGCTGTCTCCGTTAAAGGTTGGTTTATGGAGTTTAACGTATAAAAGCGACTTAGGCTATAAGAGACCACCTGGTGTTCTTTAAGGTTCACTGACATCGCATAGCGCATGTGCGCCTCGTCTATTGGCTTAGCTATTGGCTTCATTTGGCTTGCAGATGTCTGCAACTATCTTTTGCAACAACTATTTCTGCAAGAACGACCACTCGGAATAGGCTCGTATAAATGGTTGTCGCTTGCTTTTACAAAATCAGTGCTTACCCTATTGCGGTAAGGCACAGAATTCAGCGAGATCAGTACTTGCCGCTGCTGCTGTCAAGCTTGGAATTTCTCTTCTTCAGCCGGCACTAGAAGCAACGGCGTGACGGCTGCATCAAGTGATTTACTGAGTGTTCGCGCACTGGGGGAGCATTCTCCCATCTAGCCAAACTAGCGCAGCTCAGGTTGAAGGCTAAGAAATGTTTTATGGGTGAACCTGCTGAACACACCGATCAGCCTGACAAACGTGACGTCACTATTCACTCTAAGTATCGAGAAGTCATGTTTCACGACGTGTCACGACATGTGGCATGTCACATTTTAATTCGCGCGACTAACCGGATGGGGTGACGCTGAACAGCGCCAAAATGTCCTAGAAACGGTTATGACTAATAAAGTCAGGAAAATTTCGCGGAACTGCAACTCCATCTATTGTTAATTCACATCTGGGGCAAACGGGAGTATGTTTTGCTTTGTAAAAATCAAATGAATGAGTTAGAATGAATAAATTACAATTTTGCCTTCAGGATAGAGTCAAAAGCGTTAGTGATGGAGTTCTATTTCTATTTTAATGAGATCATGTCCTTGATATAGATGGAATCATGTCCTTGTTATAGATGGGACAATATATCAGCCGCTGGAAGGGTTGAGGGCTACTGAAGCTGCGCGGATCTGGGAACGCCTATATGAACTGCCGCTGCGTCCTGTGTCTATGAAAGTATGACGGTATTCGACAACGTACCAGCAATTTGCATGATAAGGACAAGAACGAGCCTTTCTCTGTCCATGGTGAGGGTCCGAGAAAGGAGACAGGCCGCACAATTTGGTTAGCAGCGCCGGTACATAGCCAGCTGACGAGCTCAAAGCTAGGTGTCAGCATGCATGTGCTCTGAAAGAGAAGCAGAAAGCAAAAGAAAACAAAACAATCAAGCGGTCAGGCCCTCTTCGTCAGTACAATCACGTCCTGTTTAGAACCAATGGCTCACCAATTGACTTCCTTGCCCCAGTCCTGCGCTAGTTGCTACCACCCTACCCCCACAAAGTTTAGGAAACTTCTTTGTCTGTCTAGGTCCCTGCTGAATCCTGCCGAACTCTCCTTAGTATCCCGCGCTGCTACCCAAACGGACTATCGGCTATACGTACTGCGCACCAAGCCTAGGTTCACTGAATCTTTTCAATTTCAGCTAGGATAACAACGCATGGGTCTCCTTGGTTCCTTAACGCATCCTGCTCTCTTTTTTGCCTTTTAACGCTAAAACTCCCATTCCCGCGCAACTTCGTGCTGTCCCACTTTGATTCCAAGCGTTTTTGTTGGCTCGTAAGTTTAAGCTCCATTGGTGAATGCTGGCAAGGGGCAACTGTCAAAACATTTTCTCCTGAGGATCATTCATGAGCCAATTTTCGTGGCCTGATAGTGCCCACCGAATGCACTTATTTATCTCGAGTGGTTCGGATCTGCGAGTACTAATTGCCCAGCTAGCTAGCTGCCCTCCCTTGTGGCTTCCTCTAGCTCACTATCATAAACTATTGTTCTCTTTAAAGAGTGTTGAACACTACTTTAGATTTCTTCATACTCATTTTTTAGACTTATCTTTTGCGTTTCGCGTGCTTTGGCCTGTGGTAATGTATTGCTGCTCATCCCTTGAGCAACAGTGTAAGGCTGCTTTATCAGTAGATCGCAGTTGCTATAGCTTGCCTTCGATTAACTGCCATCTCCTGTTCTTCCCAATACGACTATTTAATGTTAACATGTAGCCAATAACACCGGTGAGATCGTGTCACTCTGCCTTACTCACGCTGAGGCAGATAGGAGGTATCACCTATCGACCCCATCGGTCACTTCACTGGTGTAGTATTTCTTCAGCCTATACATTCAGATGGCTGATGATGAGCCGCGTAACGCGTCAGCGGCAGGGGCTCTGCATACCAAGCTCGAAGGAATACCACAATACCTAAGCTTATGATTAGTTAAGGCAGCTGAAGTTGGTGCAGTACAAGGACGATGTACAAATGCAAAACTGTCGATGCGTTCGGCCAACTGGTGCCATTCTGGTCACTTTCTCTGCTTCGCTCTAATAGAAGGCAGCTGAAAACACCATGAGAGAGAGAGACTGGATATATGCGAACAGCAGCCACCTGCACCTAAGTGACGCCGGCGGCTGTGAGAAAAGATGGACAACCCCACTCGAGGCTTAAAAACGGTCGAACCACGTGAAAGATGAAGGCAAGGGTTAAATGAGGGAGTCGGAAAAGCAGTTATGGTTATCCGAGGTGGCATCTAATTTGCGACGCTGGCTCAAAAGGGTAACTGAACAGTGCCCTTCTTTTACGCGCTCCTGGGAACAGGACAGGGTGAGGAAATTCGAAGGCGATTCCCGGTAATTTATTTTAGGCTACAGCAACGAGCTGCTGAATGCTTTGTATTTTCATTTCACAGATAATGTATTGGAAAACTCGTGAACGTCCACGGCCATGAGTGGTCAGATTGCAAATCACGACGATTGTCTGCCGATTTCGGGATAAGTAAAAAAAGAAGCAGAAAATCGTGGTTGCACGTGCGTTTTGGTCTAGCGTAGGTGAGAAACCGACTGGCCGCAATTCTTACCTCCACCGGCGAGCTTGAGACGCCTTCATGCTGCGCACAACAGGACGCTGCATTATCCTCGTCCTCTTTCTCTTCGCTGCTTCTGTTGTGAAACGCTAACAAAGCAACTTCACCGTTGTTCGAATGGTGCTCCCGTTGTTCGAGTTCAGATAAAATGATAAGGAAAGAGGCACAAATAATTCATTATGCAAAACGAATTTTTTATATGGTTGTTTATTGCCTTATTAGGAAAAAGAAAAGGCTAATACGTAGTGGCTGACTTGTGTTTGCGTCCGTCTCTCTTGTTCTGTCTGTGTTGCTACTGCGCTGTAGTCTAAGAAAAAGAAAAGGTTTGGGGGTAAGGGGGTGTAAAATTATTAAAGGTTGGCTGATTTTGAGAAAGCCAAGGAGGGAGCGATTATTGGGCCCCAGCTTCCAAGTGAAGGGGGTAAAGCGTGGCGAGGAGGTTGTGCTGCACTCGTGTAGCGCCATCATGGTGCTCCCATTGTTGCCTGTACTAATTAGTGGGTGCTTGCTAATAAAATTAGTTACCTATTTTCACTTTACTAGCACAAAAAACTTAAAATTAAATTTATGGAAGGTTAAAAATCAGAATAAGAAATGTTTAGCATTGAATTTTGTTACATTTGTAAAGTTTGAGCGTTACAAAAGCTGACAAAGGTATTCGCTGTGAGATCGACCTAGAGGTGGCGCCACCGTCACTCCGGTAGTGTGGATCGGCAGCCGGCGGCGCTCGCAGAAACGCACGCTGCGTAGGTCTGCTTCCGAGTTTACGGCGGGTTTGTTGGCGATGAAAACGTGTCTTCTGCAGTATTTCTGCAATATTGCAGAAAAAAAATCCAAGGATTTTCCCAATGCAGCAGAAGAAGAGCGCATTTTAAGAAAGCAATGCACGCAGCCGCCAGACTTCTAGATTTACTTTGCACGTTTGTGGCGCTGTACCGCGCTCACGCGCCTAATGCTTGGGCCTGCCTAATGACAGCTTTGTTTTTCTTATCAACTTTTAAACAGTTTGCGCGTGTCTCATGCCAATGAGACTGGCGAATTTAGTGTCAAGTCCAAGCAGATACCTGCAGTACTTTTGATTGAATCGAGAAAGCTGGTTCATTGTATCGTACTTAACTCGAGGATTAAGCAGGTTAAATGGAGCACTGGCAGCGCACTGCATGGCGAGTTGCTTTATAATGAGTGCACATCAACTCTGGCCCCAGAAAACCATGCACATGTATTCCCCAAAAATGAGATCACGCCGACACTATACAGGAAACGTCGCCGCACTGGAAAGCTGATTGTTCACGTGTAGAGCGGTGAGTGGATTGAATTTGCTTAGATGCTTTTTGCGGCCACTGTCATAGAATGTGATAGTGTATTACTGCATGCGCCACTAACTGTAAATGATTTCCTGAAACGCATGCTCCACAAACTGTAAATGATTTCCTGAAACCGAGGAAAGTTTAAGGGATTTCTGGTGTGTGCGATGTTAATATATGACGGTAAATTAGTACTGTGATTATTTTGTTTTGCAATGCCAATAAATTTCACCGTGTGAGAGAACTTTTACACACTTGACAGAATTTAAAATAATCAGCGATTAATTTTCAGTAACGTTAAAGTGCAAGCTACGAATTACTCGCTGCGAAGACATTGTTATAAACTGCGCATGGACACTGTCATGTTCTGGGAAGCAATTTTACAGGCTGAAAATTTCTTTATCACTAATTATTTAGCAGTGACTAAACCTTATGCGAAGTAAAATATTAGGGTTGCTTCCAAAACAGATGCCGGATATAAAACTATTCTGAAAGAAATGAAGGTCATCTTATCATGCGACTATAAAGATGTATTTATTCCCGAACTAAACACTGATATTTAAGCCCGCATGAAGCTGTTTTACTCCCCTTGTCAGAAACGACGAGTTTGCTCGGAAGACAGCACTTAAACGAAAAGGGATTATAATGATTATAATGGGCTACCAGTAAAGTACATTAATCTAGGTGTATTATGTAATATTTAGGGTAACAATTAGGTGCAGGGAATATGTTTGCCTAACATTCTAGCATTTCTCTAAAGCAAAATGTGCTCACTAAAACTTTTACGGGTGCACAGGAGCCTTCAACAACAAAAAAAAAAAGAAAAGAAATGCATATTGGTCCGGGTTTAACGCATGAAAGCGGCATCGGCTATGACGGATGATTGCAGAGGCTGGTTTTGGTGTCGCATTTTTTTTTTTTTTCATTATTAACACTACATTTACCACGTAGGATTGTTTATTGTGCAGTGAAATCCCACAGCAGAGGAGCGCCTTTCGAAACGGTTGTGATTGAATCCCCCATTCTCAAAATCAGCAGCCGAGCGCCCTTACCATTGAGACACCGCAACAGAGGTTTAAAAAAAAAAAAAGAAAAAAAAAAACGTACTTACACAACTCTATCGTGAATACAGAAGGCATAGTAGGCATAGAGTGGTCTGTTCAAACTGCATTCTGCTATATGAAGCAGAAGCAGTCTGCGGTGGCATATGTTTTAGTAGCTGCGGTATTCCAAACAGAAACGGGAATATGCGATTTCTGAGCGCTTGTATTAACTTTTATTGACGGCAGCGACCTGTTTTGCTTTGACACGGCGGTACGACGTATACCACTTCGTTTGAGACATTGCATGTCACAGGATCTCAAGCGCCGAAGACCGCGATGGATGATGTCCTTATCCAAGCATGACATGCTCGATACGGACAAGTATATATTTTTTTAATGAAGCGTGGGGTTATAGACTGTTCATATTTATTTTGCAAGAGGCATACAGGTAAGCAAAAGCTCACAGGAACCACGAAACAAACAAAAACACTCTTGTACACACCGCATGCGCGCGCGTAAATCACTGTGGGCTGGCACGCGACGCAAAATCCACACTTGGTAGGTTTCGCCGCTGAGCCGCGAGGTGGCGACTCTGCTCGATCTCGAGGCCAATCGTATCACTTCGTTTGCTGTGCCTCCCGCGTTTTACCATGCGCAGCATGTACTGCTTGAGTTATTTGCACCGTGGCTGATAGTATCTCTTGTACGCGTGTCGGTCAATTTCAAGCAAGAAACTTGATTCTCGGAGTCTTTGGCAGTTTAGCGGCCTGTATTCGGCTTCCGAGCGGAGTCCGAAACCACCAGAGTAGCCAACGCTTGTGCTAGACAGAGTCAGTGGGCCGTGTGAACGCGGGCTTACCGAAAGCTAAAGAACACAACCAACACAACAGTCCACTTCCACGTGACATCCTATCAGTTGTTTAGACCGCCAGGTGCAGTAAGCGCGCAGCGCGTCGCATCTCGATCCGCGCCACGCAATCTACCCCTCTCCCAGGAACCGGCTTCCAGCGCAATGCCACCATCGTTGCAAACCAAGATGCCGAAAGGGTCCAGGCATTTCATTTAATTGGTGAATACTGTTTTCTTCCCCCCCCCCCTTCAAGTGGGCATATCTCCCCAACTGCGTTTCTTTCTGTATTTTTAAAAAGATATTCACGTCTCGCTCGCCAAAGCTCTCCACCACCTTGACCAACCTTCTAACTCACACAGTCGCCTAAACTTGTAAAACGAGCACTAGGGAATATTCAACCAGTAATAGTGAATTGCGCCGCAGCACCGTTCCACGCACCCGCACCGCGATCTGCGAAGTACGCGGCCTCCATATGGTCCCCATTTCGCCAACGTTGCCAAGTTGGTATGCAGTAATTTTGCTATATATGGTCCAAAAGTCGTGTGGATAGTGCTGGCTACCATGTTCGAAGTACCATGATGGCTGCGAACACGATTGGGAAAGGAGTGGAGAGGGTTTTAACGGGAGTGCAGCCGCCGCTTTCTCTCTTGTCTGTGTTGTAATAACTGTAAGGTCAAAGCAGTGCTGAGGTTGCATCTGTTATAAAGATAACCACAACATCAACAGTATATGATTACGGGTTCCTCGGCGGGAGACCCGCTATTGCCCGTGTCGAATTTTCCTGGCTTTAGTGCCGAGCAAAGCTACAGAAAGTGGTGAATATACTTGGCTGCCTCAGTATTTTAGGAGTTGCAGAGATGACACCCTGAGCGAGGGTAAAACTGTCGAAACTGAGGCCACCTCCGAGTGACGGCAGGAGTGAGAGCAAACACGGCCAAGATCCTCCAAAATGCAAGCCCATCTGCATAGGCTTAAAAAAAAAAAAAAAAAAAAAAAAAAAAAAAAAAAAAAAAAAAAAAACTGAGCAGGTTGCGCCACGGAGCGCCGATTCCTTGTCGTGAGAAGGACAGTAGCATAATATATACTGAGGAACCGAGGCATTAATTTAAACATTTGGCAACAATAATTTTATTGTCTTTTCTTATAGAAAGGACTTAAGGTCTCCAGAACAGAGTGGTATTACAGGCAAAACTGCGGTTGGTAATTGGCATCATCAATTACCAACGTGCCCATTTTGTGGAACGTTTCTTTCTCTGCTATAGACACTAACTGTCGTCACATCCTCCAGGGGAATATCTTTACAAAGAAGTGTTTGTTAAACAAATATTCAAAGCATGCTATTTTGAAATTTGTAAATGCCATTGGAACAACCTAGGAAGAAGCGAATGAAAAAGCATCGCCAATACTTCTTGTCACATCAGTGAGTTAATTAAAAATGCGATAAACTTGAAACTTTCTAAGAAACTTTACATGACAACAAAACTAACATTTCATATGTGTTGACTAGAACGACCTAATGTCGACACACACAAAAAGCGCTAGCATTTCCCTTCGTAGTCAGAGCTACATTGGCCACAGTCTCGTCATTTTGCCGTGCCTCTCCGTGAGAAGAAGAAGAAGAAGGAGAAGAAGAAGAACAAGAAGAAGAAGAAGAAGAAGGGAGAAGAAGAAGAAGAAGAAGAAGAATAAGAAGAAGAAGAAGAAGAAGAAGGAGAAGGGAGAAGAAGAAGAAGAAGAAGAAGAAGAAGAAGAAGAAGAAGAAGAAG
>JAJIZL010023989.1:7355-45316 GCA_023969395.1 Amblyomma maculatum | reverse complement strand
ATGCGCGCGTTGTGTCGATAGTATAGCCAGCGTCGTGTCGTCTGGTAACGAGGCTTCCTGGCTATATCCTTGCGCAGGTGAAAGTCTTGAGTGTGGACGTTATGCTAAAGATGAAAACGGTATTTTAATTTAGCTACAAAACCACGAGATAGCTCAGTGTGAAGGCACTCTTACACGAGATGCAAAGTGGCTGACTGTTCGTTATCTTGCCTTACACAGAACAACCTTGGAATGCTTCGCATTGATTGAGTCTCGTACTACCAAAAGTTAGGTGAGGCTCAAATTATAATAAAGCGGTGTTATCATGGGATAAGATGGGTGTGCATGGATTAGATGTCCTTTTGTTTTTGCTATCAGCCATTTGCAAGGCAGTAATGAGACCGCGTGTCAAGTAGTAAAATTGTTCACGATTTATTTGTTTATTAGGTCCGGTGATCCTTTTTAGGAAGCTCACGATGAAACGTAATTTCTGACCTGAAAATTATTTGGTTTTGTTGGTTCTTGGAGGCTATCGTCCGAAAGCGACACTTACTATACCAGACGCCGTAGTGGAGAGGTACGAAAATTTTGACCAACTGGGGTTCTTTACGTGCACTGACATAGTACAGCATATCAGAGCTTTTCTTTCACCTTAATCGAAAAGCGGCTGATGCTGCCGGAATTCGATGCAGCATCCTTGGGGACAGTAGTCTGTTGGCCAAACCACTCCATCACTGCGACGGGAGTTGTGGCTGGAAGAACCGATGAAAAGTATTGTTTAACTTCTCCAACTGGCCAATATGTGGACCAATAGGGGTGCCTACTAGATAGGACCCACTTTCGGTTGTGATGACGTCAACTCTGGCTCAACGATGTTCCGTGACGTAAGACGTAAAACTTTCGTTTGAGCAATAACCTGCATGTCATGGACACGTATCACGTGTTATGCTTTATCATAGCATGACAGTGTTTAGTATGATGACTCCTTCAAGTAATTTTTTTTTTTCAAGGAACTTTTTTGACAAAACCAAATGAAATGTACAAACACTGTTTGGTCCGATAGCTCAGTAGGCTAGTGGCCGGTCCAAATACAAATATTACTCTCAGGTTCAGCCATAGAGGATCAAGGCTTGAAAGGAACAATAATGATATAAACGCAACATTACTGCTACAATTGCGTACATATGCAAGAATACAGCAAACTGCAAGTAAGATAAAATACCCACATAATTATGAGTACCAAATAAAATCGATAAGCATAATAGTACTACAATGAAGAAAAGGAGAATTAGAAAGAATATGGTTCCAAAGTACAATAAAATGCAAGCGAAGTACACGATACACTCAAAAAAAGTATTGCGCAGACGCTATTACATGTGCGCAACAACAAATACAAGTGTAAAGCATGTTTCAAAAACTAGGCCACATATGGGAATTTCACTAAGAAAGAAATTCAGGCAGAATTTGATTAGACTGGTAATATAGTTTACATGTCAATTTAAAATTTCTGGCGGCTTTTACCTCGATCGGCAATTCATTCCATATTTTAACACCATTGAACTCCATCAGTCGTTCACTATACACATTTCTACATTTGGGAAGGTTAAAATTACAGTTAGATGCCTGCCTAGTATTACGCGAAGGCTGGACAAATAGGCTTACTGGAAGGGGGGAGTTAGTGCTAATTATATTGTTGATCACAAGCGCAACTTTGTAGTTACGCAAGGTTAGGTACGATAGTGTATTTTTGGTATCAAAAATGTTGCTGCTTGATAGATCAAAATTACTAGTTGTTATTGCATTTAATGCCCGCTTTTGAAGACGATGTAAAAAAGACTAATATGTTTTATATGTTTGACCCCAAGATTCACAGCAGTAACTGATATGTGAATGGAAAAACGAGAAGTAGAGGGAACGCAGTATATCGTAAGGAAAATAGTATCTCGCCTTAATGAGCGTGTGGCACCCAAAGGCTAATTTTTTGCATACGTTGTTAATTTGTTCTTTTCAGTGTAAATGGCAATCAAACATAACCCCTAAATATTTAAAAGAAGAAACTGGTTCTATTAACGAGTTACGTAGAGTAAGTGTAAATGTATTGCTTATAGTCTTGTGTCTAGAGTGAAAGATTATATACTTAGTTTTGGCAATGTTCAGCGTGAAGCGATTGTTCAGGAACTAGGAAGACAGCATTGTCAGCTCATTCATTATGATCGTCTGAATTGCCTGAAGAGATTCCCCAGTAACCACAAGAGCGGTGTCGTCTGCGTACAATAGTACTTGAGAAAAACGTAGCACTTGCGGGAGATCGTTTAGATAAAGTGAAAACAACATGGGACCCAAAACAGAACCCTGTGGCACACCACAGGTTACATCGTTGACATCTGATATAAAATCAATAAGTACTCTTTGCTTACGGCTAGATAGATAGCTGTGAAAGAATTTTGACGAGTTATCGACAAAACCGTAACTTTCCCATTTCTGCAACAATATAGGATGACATACCGTATCAAATGATTTTTGAATATCTAAAAAAACAACGACAGCTATTTTGTTCTGATTCAGGGCAGAATTAATAGCTTGTGATAAAGTTGACACTGCTGTGGAAGTTGACCTATTTTCGACAAATCCATGTTGCTGAGGTGTAATGATATTATTGTTGTCAAGAAATGTTTTTACTTGTTTTGCTATTAATTTTTCGAAGAGTGTATTAATCACACTTAATACAGATATCGGCCTGTAACTACCTGGCTGGTTACGATCTCCTGCTTTATATATTGGAACTATTTTAGCAACTTTCAGTGTATCAGGATAGCGATTAGTTTCTAGGGAACGATTGAACAAGTGGCAAAGGTAAGGGCAGAGGATATCTATGTTATCTTTGACTACCCTTGATTGAATGCCGTCATGACCGGTTGCTTTGTTTGCTGCCATCTTACTTACAACAGCTTTTATGTCTTCAGTGGTAATAGCGCACAAATGAAAATTTTTGCATACTGTTGTTGGTGCAGGTGAACTAGATAGCGATAGTGGGGATTGGCTAGAAAGGCTACTACTAATGTTAGTGAAGTATTCGTTGAAATCATTAGCAACTTGCAGAGAAATGCTATTGGGGGTGACTTCTTTGTGTTTATCTATACCAGTTACATTTCTAACTTTCTTCCATAGTTGTTTCGTGTCCCCTTTGTTTTGACTAACCAGTTTGGTATAATACAGTTTTCTCGATTTTCTGATTATGGCTACTGACTTATTCCTGTAATATTTAAACTTGGTTCGGTAATAGTCATTTACTTTGTTTTTCTTCCATTTATTGTACCATGAATCCTTTTTCTTCAGGACGTCAAGTATATCCTCAGTTATCCATGGGCATATAGGATCTTTGTATTTGCGTTTGACACGCTCCCGTGTTGATCGGCTGATTGCATTTTTGATGTACGAGAGAAAATTTTCAAATTCAATATGTACGTCATCATTACATAAAGTACTAAAGGTAATGCTCTTAAGTATATTTATAACTCGTGTGTAATCAATAGGGAAAGATCGCTTTGGATGATTTTCACTAGACGTTGACATACAGAATCGGGGCAAGAACATATATGTCGGACAATGATCAGCAATCAGAACATCACACACACCTGCCCGAAAATTCATATCAAGGTTGCACAACATATGGTCACTTTGACTAGTTATCCGAGTTGCAGAGTTGATGACATTTTTAAAATTGAATGATTGAAGAAGAAAAACGTATTCACTGCAGTTGTCTGATAATAGGTCAATGTTGAAGTCTCCACAGATAACAATGGGAATATTTATACTCGCATATGACATCAAAATAGTTTCCATGTCAGAAATGAATTGTGGTATTTTAGAATTCGGAGGACGGTAAACCACGCCAATTACGGGGCCACACTGAAGGTTAATGAAAAGAGCTTCAATTGCTTCGTTGCTGTATTTCTTAATATCGGAGCTACAATAATGTAATGCAGTTTTGACAAAAAGGGCAACACCACCACCACGTGTACTGCCAGACCTTGATAGTGACAGCATTTTGTAGCCTGGAATAAAAACGGATTCGGCCTCTCTTAACCAAGTCTCTGTGATAGCAATCACGTCATATCTCAAGGAAAACTGTGACAGGTATGCTAGAAGATTGTCAGAATTTTTGCGAATGTTTCGTACATTGCAATTTAAGATAGATAAGTCATCGTGCGCAAGCCTGGCTTGCTCTATCTGGGAAATATTGTATGCCATCTGTTTTGACAACTCTGCTCAGATCTTCGACGCATGTTACATGAAGTACCTTTGTTTTGTATGCTTTTCGCATGATGATTTTGCCGTCGGATACCCAAATATACTTCCATTGTTTTTCTCATTTTGCTTCAAGAGCTTTTCCGAGGAGCAGTTTATTCGCCGGACAAAGGTGTTCATTAATGAAGATGGGGTCGGGATCATCAGAACCTAACACAGACGTATTTAGCCGGCATTTCTTAGCTTCTATCAGGAGACTGTCCCGGACTTTCTGATAAGTAAACTTCACAATGATATTTGACTTGCTTTTGTCTTTCGTTGGGACGCGATGTATAACTTCTATGTCTGTTTCTGGAATATCTGATTTCAATGAAGTGCAAATGGTTTCCATGGTCTGAAAGAGCTCTTCCTCCTGTTCTAAGGGAATGCCCTTTACGTCTAAGTTTTTCTTTCGACTGTATTGTTGGAGGTCAATAACCTCGCTCCTTAACTCCTTCAATTCTTTACCTAGACGGTTATTTTCCTGTTTGAGCTCATGATTTTCATCCTTTACAGAAGCAAGTTCTGTTTTCAACGTAATCATCTCAGTCCTGAATTCCTCAAACTTTTCGTTCATGAACTGCACCGACTGTTTAACACTTTCCAGTTCTGTCTCGATTATTTCTTTCAAGGCCTCTTTCAACCTTTCTTCTTTGCCGTCGAAACGAGCTTCGAAGTCTGCGAATGCCATGGCCAACTCTTTCATAGTCGTAGGTGGCTTGTCACTCATTTTGTTAGCAAAGTAAACACTAATGACTAGTAACACTAAAAACCAGCACAAAAATCAAACACACTTAAAACACCCCCACTTGGAGCAGACCAGGAGCTAAAAATTCAATCGCTAGGGAGACAACATACCTGCGCAAAACGTAGAAAGCATATAAGTCGCTGTGCTATCCTGCGGCTGCCTGGTCTGCTCCGGGGTGATGATCCGTCCAGGCCGGTGTGGCTTTATATATGGGCCATGTCACGTGATGTCAGTGTCCTTTCACGAGTCGCGCAGGCGCGGCTTGCGGCATATCCGAGGGGCTCGTAGTCGCATGTGTGAAGTACGGCAGTATCCCGGCTGGATGGGCGATGCACTGGTCGTCGATTATTATTTATTATTTTGCCCGAGAGGAACTGAGTATGCGTAATCATACACACTAAGCTACTAGGCAAATATCGACCTTAGACAATTCTAGACTGCTAAATGACCATGCAAAGTTGTCCCGTTACGTAATACAATCCCTTGAGAGCTCATTGCAAGAACGTGTCGCGGCTCGCAAATCTAGACAGACCATGCCCGTGATTTTGGAACCTACAACGCGCACGCTGACAAGGTTGGTTTTCAATAAAAACTGGTTGATTAACTCGCTTATTCCGAACGCGGAAGGGAGGAGGCGACATGTATTTAGCGGTAAAAAATTGGTGAGACTTTTAATCGCTGAATTCAGGAGTTCCATATAGGATATCGATATCGGCTTCCGTCTGATGTTCCTGTTAACCAATTTACAACCGGCTTATTTTCGAATCCCCTATATTCTGCCTCCACTATCTGACAATTAAATTCATTGTCACGCTGTGTTAAGGTCGCTGGAAGCAGATCCCGGCGGGTGGCTCCCAGCAGACACCGCTGCCGTTGCGCGTGCTGGTACGCAGTGTCTCGGCCGCAACAGCCCGACCAGAGTGCTTGGATGCTGCGTTTCCCGAAGATTTTAGTTCGCACCGATGCCAGTGCGAAAAAGGATACTTTAAACATTTCATTCTTTCGTCATCTAAGGGACGCACTAGAAAAAAATGACGCTTGTTTTATGCATTTTATAAGCGGCAAAAGCTCCCCGCGACGGTGTTACAGCTCGAGAGCTCGAGTACTGTGCCAAGCACTGCTGGATCGAATCCTGGCTGGGGCAGCCGCTTTACGATCGAGGCGTAAAGCAAGGAGCCCTTTTCATGTTCTATATCAGTGTGCACCTTAGAGAACCACAGGAGGTGCAATTTTTTGTAGCACTCGGCTACGGCGTCTCTCCTAGCCTGAGTAGCTTTGAGGCGGTAAACGTAATAAACTACAACTACCGTAGCAGCGAATACTCCTGCAGACTTAGCTTGAACGGATTAGCAGGGCCGCACGGAACGGTAGGTATCCCTCTAGAATCTATGGCGCCATTTCAATACTAAATATTTTTACTGTTACGGCTTCTTGTATAGGACCGTAAAGGAAGTAGTTTAACGTAAGAAAGAAGTATTTTAGCACATTTGCATTCTTGCGAGTTTTCCGGATTAGATTGGCCGTTACTCCTTTGCAGTTGCACGTGCCGAACTTCTGATCTTTGCTGCAAGTTCATTTTTCTTATCCGTTGGTGTTTATTTGAGGAACATTTCCAATGGTGTGAACGAAGTGCTAGTCAATATCCCATACTTTGCAAATGGTATATTTCGTGTCTTTCAAAACGCAGATAGAAAAGACGCTTATGGATGCCTATTTCTGTCCTACTTGTCAAAAAAAAAAGGCTTAGTCCAGAACGATGAAATTCAAAGCGATCTGCGCGGTCTTTACCCGTACTGTCGTGCGCACATGCTTGCGCTGCTTTTGAGAATGCACACGATGCGAGAAACGGCTTGAGTACTCCATGGCTGTGTCGTGAATTGATATAATTTTTTTTTTCTCCCAGGTGCAAAAGTATTAAAATAAATGCAAACCGAACTGCACGTTGACGGAACACTTTAGAAGAGTTAATTGCGAAAGTACATCAGGCGTACCTGTTTCTTACCACAGTAATGTACTTGACGAGACTTCCATGCATTGCTGGATATCTGCACAATAAATTATCCTAAGTGATCGAAAATTCCGGAGCGCTTGCTTCAAAAGTCACTTCAAGTTCACACACATCGATCACTAATAAGGTCTCAGACACTTTAGTCAAGTGCAAAAGTACTTCCTATAGTCGCCATGGAAGGTACACCCTTCACCCAATTGACGGTTGCTAAAGGCACATTCTATTCTGAGCCAATAGGCTCCCAATTGAATAAGGAGCAGTAGCACCTTAGGAGGAGAAAATATTTTATGCCTTAACCCCCCCCCCCCTCCCTGCATGTGAAATCTAATGCGACCACCTTATGTTGTCATCATTGGAAGACACTATTTCTACTGACAAAAATGCAGAGTGCAATGCATATCTTCTTTTACCAGTGTAATAAAACAGCCATTTCACATTATTAATAAATTTATTTCAGAAACAGAGTTCCCATACAATAAAAACATTAAAGCGGAATGAGATACTTAAAGCTATCTAAAATGGAGACACCAGTACAATACAAAATTAAATATGGAATGAATAAATTTTTAAAGAATTCTAAAATGCAGTTGCAATGCTCCAGAATAATGAAAACGTCAAATCGGAATGCGCCAGATTCTCAAACAATTTTAAAATGCAGGTAACAGCACAATGAAAACATCAAAGAGGAATAAATGCGATTCCAAAAGAATTCTAAAATGAACATGCAATGCCACAGGCAAAAGAAATCCTCGAACGGAATGAGTGAGATTCTTAATCCATTCTAAAACGAAGATGTGCAGATACAAATAAACACGTCTACAATGAAATCTACAATGAAAAATATATTGTAAGACCGTTGGGAGGTAGAGTAGGTGTGTGGGGCACTCGGTTCGAACTATCTTGAAATACAATGTCTTCACCGCATCGTTAGCTGGGCTTTCACATCTGGGGTATGGATTATTCTTGATCCAGGATCGGGTCGAGGAGTGGCACGGAGGTCATTTGGCTCAAGATCCAAGAGCAGTCCACGGACTCGATGTTTTCGACGAGGTGATGCTTTTCCGGTGAAGTCGCAAGGCCTGAACTCTCATTCTCTTGCTGCTGACTGTGGTCAGCACATGTCTGGACTCCAGAGGGGCCAGCCTCTTGGTAGTCATCATTGGTGCACGCCCTCTTGGAATGCTCTTGTATGTGGTGGTCACCTGGACAGATAAATAACATTAAGAACCAATGAAAGCCTTACTGCACAGTTCATCTATGCAGTATAAGAAGTTCGCATGACATAGTATGACACCACGAAAAGTTGGTGTACAGAATATTGAGGCCTATCATGTTAAGGACAGCTTAAAAGTTGAAACACAAATTGAAATTGTGTTCACCACTCTTGTAAACAGGTCTCTAGAGTCTGTTCACCATATAAAAAATTTATCCCTCACAATCTCAATCGCCGCGGGAGCATTGGATGCGTTTCTTGAGTTAACTTCTGCCGCCGTACGGGTCGTGGCGCCGTAGCCATTCGCTGCGCGCCTGCTATAGCAGCGGCGGGTGGTTTCAGCCTTCTTACTCGCTGTCATCAGCTGGTTTCGTGGTATGCGCATCACCGAAATATAAGAAAACACACCCCAGTACCTTTAGCTGCATGTCACCAGTGTATTCTACATTTGATTAAAGTTACTAAAGCATAATACGCCCGCTAAACGATCAGAAAGATTATTAATTTCTCTTATAGAAACAAATGGCGAGCATAAGAGAGTTAAGGTGGTGTTACAACCCATTGTTTGCAAACATCCATACCAGATGGGCAAATATTACAAGCTAGCTTGTGAATGCAAGGTTGACATGGCGGCGTATATATTATGTGTAACTTCCGGCGTGGAAATTTCGATCTCTTAGTCTTTATCGGTGTACTCTGCAATACTAGGCACACGGGAGTATTAACGGCATTCCTTCCACCGAGACGCGGCCGAGTAGAATAAAGACACGCCATGTAAAATTGTCTGTACGACTATTGCTACTAGTTCCGTTATCTTTTTCACACACTGGAAGATCGTCATTTAATATTCAGCTGGCAGTTGCTGTCAAAATTGGGCTGATTTTCATGGACAAAAAAAGGTTCGTTTCTTGCAAGTTGCGTAACACATCGGAAAATTCCTTTTCCGAATAACATTGAGAGATAGAAGTGAACAGCTCATGAAACAAACTGCCACTTTTACTGGCCCAGACCTTAATGTTTAGAACTAGAGATAGAAGTTATGACAGCTCTGTCGTTGCAGAGGTGTTCGTTTGGACTGATTAAGTTCAATAATATTAATTACGCCCATCTGGATACGATAAATCGTCCAATAAGAAGCTCCCCACATGATAATGCCATTTACAATGCACACTAGATGCCTTAAAAGTTTTATGTCTGATCAAAATGTAAGGGAAGAAAGGCTTGACGCTCACGTATCCGGTGGTTCATGCGACAGCCATGCAGTCGCAATTAGGTGAGTTCCAGAGTGCGGAATTTATACGAACTATAAACATCAGCTATCGCTAATATTACCGCTAATTAGGTAGTGTTTGTTTCAACAGGGAGGATTTAAATGTCAGGACTTGCAGGTTGCAATTTATGCGGGTGGGGTAGTGAGCAAGAGTGCACTTGCCATGCGCGTGAACAGCTGTAGCTGACTCGGAGCTGTGAGTACGTGGCTCTCCCACCAAAGTGCGGTTGAAGGTGGAAACAGACCCCATTGCGAAGGCCGTAGGAAGCGCGCTATTCTTCGAGACCGGCCGTGTTTGCATAAAGAATGTGAAAATCTTCGGCTACTCTAATCACTGAGCTCAATAAGAGTACAAAAATCTAAGCATCTCTAGTTTCTACCACGGAACCAAACAGCTACATTTTGCTTGTGGGCTTAAAACTTATACACTCTAGAAAAATTCTCACGCAAGACCAAGGCTATTACGAAGCTTTATCACAAGTATACTAAGCGCATAAGGAGGACATGATTTGCTTGGAAGACTGACAAAAGCGTATAGTCATTGCACGCTCTACGCTATTCTGTCCGAAGTGCAGAATGATATTCAAGTTTCTGAAAGGTAATAGCTTACCTTCAGTTTCTTCTAGCTTGCGCTTCGGACGGTTTCCTGTTTCATCAGTTGTACGCGGGACCTCAGGTCTTTTTTCCTCGTCTTCGTCACTGCAATCGCTCCAGTTGATGTCATCTTCCTCAGAATCACTCTCGACCAACCACGACAATTTACGGTGAAGAAGCCTCAGCATGTGATGCTTGTAGATGCCTTGGTCCTTCTTGCTCGCATCGATCTCACCGATTTTCTCCTCCGCCAAGGCGAGTAGACCTGATACGCTCATTTCGGTGGTTAAATTCGCAATTCACAAGGAAGCGTCCCCCAGATTACCGCGCTGGGCTGGATATGCAGTCAAGCTAGCCCGGGTTTCACACTCAAGTGAAGCACGCAAGTGCAGGAGCTCCTCCATGCGCCAGGATAGGCGAATTGCGGATGAGTGGCTGGGTTGGCCAAACAAATTGGCTTCGCTTTCACCGAATAATGACAACTTCCTGGTCAAGGCAAGTGTAGAGATAAGGACAAAGGGGGTGAGGGGTGCGAATTTCCTAGGGAGAACTTTTCATGAAATCATAGAGATAAGAAGGAAGGGAAATACCTGTTTGAAGGTAAAGATGGCATTGACCTTGCTTTGAAAGGGACTTTTATCATCAATGGTATGTTTTGGCGTTTGTGCTTGAATCAAGTTTCAGAGTATCAAAAGTGGGGAGTGGTGCTTTGAAGCTATCACCATTTGTATGAAATGCGCGACAGTAACCTTTCTTGAGTGCGGAACGTTGAGTCACCGCTTAGGGTGCAAGACCCTGGATATTTCATTGTGCTATAGCAAATACACTTTTTCCATCACTGTTTTTATCTATTTCAAATATGGGTAAATCTTGTCAACTGAAACACCACTTTTGGTTTGGCGTAAGGCATTCATATATAAAGCATTGCACGTATTTATGTGGCTTACATTGTTTTATTTGCGATACAGGTCGGAAACAAACATATAAGCTTGTGTTTGCTACATGCATTTTGAAAGAAACAAGGTAAGTGTCTTAGGCACTGAGCGCTATAATGGGACATGGTTCAAATTTTGGAGAGTGCGACTTTAATAAGCACCCAGCGGCATGAAAAGTATAGATGCTGCAAAAACGTTCCGTATCTACAATCGCTAAAGAAGAGCGGTCGATCTATTCCTGAAAGATGACAAGAAAGCAAATATGTTCGATATAAATCGGTTTTGAATAACAAAACACTCAAAACATACACCTTTTTTTCTTTTTAAATATTCCTTTAGGCCCTGAGACAATGATCAAGGTTATAAAAAATTAGTTCGCAGTATTGTCAATGCTCGCCTTTTCTTTCTGTTGTCCTGCCTTCTTGCGATCAAAAATATGCGGTTGAAAGCTGCTGTGATAGCAAGAAGGAATATAATATTTGATTTTCCCCTTCCGCGTTTGCATCAACATGAACTGTAGATCATTCGGAAAATCAATGCACAAGCCCTCTGTGCGGCATTAGCGGCCGGGAGACTTGTCTTACGAGCATCCGTCCGTAATCAGAATCATGAAAAGGACCGGTGACATCGCTTTATCGGGAACCATAGCAGTGCATAATACCTAACGTAAGCGAAATCGTAGCGAAATAATTTCAGGGATTATATCGGTCTATAGTAATGTGGGTAATCTATAATAAAGATCCGCAAGAACAGCAGCAGGCGGACGCCATTATTGATATCTTGTCATACCCTTGAATGCGATGATTAAAGTCTGCCTTCCACATTTTTAACAGGTAATCACATTTCGCCTTTGTCCATTCCACGTTTATCGCGTGAGCATTGGACATCTTTTACCCAACAAAACGCAGCGTTGTGAGCAATAAATCACGCGCATGCGCCTGTCAGATTGTACGTACGGGCGGTGTTATGGCCTTGCACTGGCTGATGGTAGGGCTTATGTACGTAAAGACACCGCCTCAAATGGGTATTTACGACCTGAGGTATCATCATATATCTAGCACTGCGTTCTAAAATTTGAGATATGTATTATGCATAAGCAGTGATACTTCGCCGCCAGTGTTCAGTTGTAGGCAGGAATCATCATGCTAAACGCTGCGGTGGCAACACGACGAGTCACACTTGATGCGTGTCCACGATGTCGATATCTTAGGTGATAAGCAAGCTGGACATCAAATATCACGTGACCTCACTGCCGCGAAGTGAGGTCACGTGAGCTAAAGAATGGAAACGTGAATTATGTCCTGAAGTCGCTAGTGTGTGAAGAACAGACGTCTTCTCAGTCACGTCTTTCCGCCACTGGAGAACGTTTGCTCATAATTGTTCTTACGAGGTTCATCGGGAGGAATAAGAAAACCTACAAATATTGACACTGATTACCACATGATTGTCTACTACCTTCAAAACGCTGTCACAAAAGAAAAGCCACTCTGAGCATGGTAAATCCAAGTTATAGCTCGATAAAACCTCATTACCATTCTTAAACCTTTCCCAGCTTTTACCTTCCACTTGATTGTATATAAATGAGTTTTGAAAGCCGTTCTAGGCAACCTCCCGATAAAATACAGTGAGCCAGAGTGCACAGTGTGAAGGCACACGGAATAGTGGCTTCACATTAAAGTGCCGCTTTGTTACGTAACTGGCCTATAAAGTCGATTTCCCCTTTAGCATAATTTCCGCGTCCAAAATATTTACCTACGCAAGCAAATAGAAGAAAGCGTTAGCGGATGACACGAAGCAGACTGCACCTTCCACACTCCTCCCCGCCGGGGTGGTGCAGTGGTAAGACGCCCGACTACTGTGCCGGAGTTCCCGGGATCGAATCCCGACCACGGCGGCTGCGTTTCGATGGAGGCGAAACGAAGTGGCGTCCGTGTGCTGTGCGATGTCAGCGCACGTTAAAGATCCCCAGGTGGTCGAAATTTCCGGAGTCCTCCACTACGGCGTCTCTCATAGCCTGAGTTGCTTTGGGACGTTAAACCCCACAAACCAAAACCAAACCAAACCAAAACCTTCCACACTCCTTTCGCATTCGCATTGGTGTCGCCGATTCTCGGCGGTTGTCTTAGGGTGCGCTTTGTGGAATGCACCTCGGCGTTCCCTTTAAGAAGAGATGAAAATGTGAAACGGTCAGACTAGGAGAACTCGAAGATGCCTCCTTGCCTTGACCGTGGATGGCGGCAGAACCCTTAAGGCACAAGAGAACGCTAAATATAACACAATTTAAAGAGAAAGCAATGTTGCTTTAAAAAAATTTGTGCGACAGATAATTTACACCCTCAAACTTTTTCATGCCCTTAACTTTATTTAAACCACAATTCCACAACTAATGATTTTTATCTTTCAGGTTTATCCTAACCAATAAATCTTGAGATTCAGTTCTGTTTTCCAGATAATGTAACTGCCACTCTACTGAGCTCCGCATTCGATGCCTGCCTTTGCTACCCTGCAGTCTCATTTCCGATTGGCCCAACCATCCCGTGGTCCCCAAGTACCCTTTCCTCTCGCTTTTAATGAGCGCGAGAAGTCGAGCGCTGAGGGGGCATAAGATGACGTGATCGCATTTTTGTACCATGGTCAAAAATCAGAGAAATGGCTGTGACGTTTTTCCTTGTGGAACGTTTAATGTTTTTGATTGAACAATTTATTTGCAGATCATAATGCTTGTTCCGCAGAAAACCCATCGCCGTAATCTAAATGGAGAAAAAGGGTATCGAAAAATGCACAGATAATTTCGTAAGAAAATGGTGAAGCAACATTACATTGTGCAGCGGTTAAGGTTGTATCGTGATATTTCCCACCACATTTGGCATTCATCTCCTAGACACGTTTAAAGCTAATTCGAGACTGGTACCAATGCCAGCCACATGTACAGCTCTGACGTGTTATTTATTGTTCACTGTGGAGTGCGATTATCCGCCTTCTTTTTCTCAAAAACAAAGTTAGACGAAAATATATAAACGTATTACGGGGATGTAAGGTGGTAATAAAAGCGCACGGAATAATATAGCGGCTTCCTCCCCAAATATCAGGTTAAGTAATAACATACAAGATCACAACAAAATAAAGCACTCGCGGAAAGAAAGGGCGTTTATGACGGTGTTTTGCCTCTACTCCTAAAAGGAAGCTTGGGAGTCACCATAAATATTTATCTAGTAATTTACCATTTATGAAATGGAAATCGAATTTATTCTAACGCTTAAGGTCGCGGACATAAATGGCGTCTCGAACTGTAGAGCATACCGGGAAGCGTCGTAATAATCAAATTTTATTTTTGGTTGCAAAGGTTTCGTTATAGAAACGGCTACTGTACCTCTCAGCAGTTACATCGGGCTACCTATAAAAAAAGCTGTTCGCGTTTGCGGAGCCTTTAAGCTTCCTTCAGAGATAGTCAACGCTCTCTATCCATCTAAGGAAGGACACTTTTCCAACACGTACATCGTTGCTGATACGTGAATCTTCCATGCTCCGGCAAATAAATTTTTGACGGAACATGTTCTCTTGTGCAGCGGACTGAACGTACTGAGAAACAAGTCAAATTTTACATGCAAGTAATAAAAACGTGCAATAAGCTTTTTATTTATCGTGTTTTTGTGGTTACTCCCAAACGCATGTTTGATGTCATGAACGAGAAGACGCCATACAGTTTTTGAAGCCAAGACTTACCTACATTCTAGAGCACTGCAGCTCTGAAATCCGACGCTTTTATCCCGTATACACGCGAAACCGAAAGAAAAAATATAGTTATTGTAATCAAACACAAGGTCGCTTTAGGATATGCTCTAGTTGTTCGGTCGCCTCCTGTCGACATATTTTATCTTTTTAATTCCTTCGCTAGCTTCTTGAAACAATTAACACCACGCTTGTCGGACATCGGACAGATTGTTGTTCGACTCATATGCATTGCATTGTTTGTGCCAAGTTCTATTTGTTTAATGCGGTATCGGCTTCCCAGCTAAAGTAAGATAGAATGACTACGTAGTAAAATGATTGTAACTAATGACATTGCAAATTTAAGCAATTAAAAGATACAACCCAAAACACGGTGGACCCTTTTCTAGTACATTAGCTCTTTGGTGTCAACTCTGCTTCTAATGTCTGTTTTAAAATGGCATGCAAAACATATTTCAAGGTTCTTCTCGAGTTCTCTTGTTGATCTTTACCTTTGTCGTCGTCGGACGGCGCCTCAGAGATCTTCCGTGCGCTAGGTCCTTCTCATGGCGAAAACCGCAGGATGCCACTCTAAAACGTGGCAACGAATACCATACTGGATTCTAACTGAGACTAAACGCACTCACCCTCTACAGGTCAAGTGTATCTGTCACGTACTGGAGCTATTCCAGTGAGATGGTCACAAGATCTGGGGACAATAACGAATAGGTGCTTCACCAAAGGAATTCGCTGTGAGCGGGGTAAAGCAACTTGATTCCCGAAGAAAGTGAAAGTAAGGAGACATGCATCGGCGAGTTTCCTTGTGAGGTTTCTATCATGACACTGCAGATTAATCAGGAGGTGGTTTTTTCTCCTTCGTTATCTTAATTTTAGGACGTTGACCTCGTTTTGATACAGTCTGCATTTTCCAAGCTACTTTTGACAAAATGACATGTACCTGGAATTTAGAGAGCAGGAATTGGGATAAAAATCCTTTCCTGGAAATTAAAGTATAAGACCAGAACAGTCGAGAGAATGTCAGAAGAGTGGAGAGGTGAAAATTGAGAATGCAAGTTAAAGATATGTAATTCGGTGGTTGTGGTGATAACGGCCCCGCTGTCAACTTTCCATTAAAAATCGTCACGGTTACAAGAGCTACATTTGCGAAGGGAGTAAAAATACCTCGAAAAGGGTGAAATCCAAGGGGCTGTAACATCATGATTTGACTCATCTGGAGCCATGCTTATCAGTGGTAATTTTCATTTACCATCACCAGCTCTTACTGATTGTCCCTTTAAATCTTTCCTTATGGTTAAAGCGTGAATTGGAATTGTATTTTGTTTCCGCCGTTTTGTTTATTTCCGCATGCTATAGTTGTTCTTGTTGCTATAAGGCGAAAATTGCGTTGCACCATTGCATGCTGCAATATTGCATAACACACTACTTTCATCCTCAGATTTGGAATATTCAGATTGCAAACCATTATACTGACACGGGAGGTTCACAAAAACGATAATGATCGAAGACGAAAGGTATTCGCCGAGGGCAAGTGTCTCTCTGAATCATTGTGCTTCAACAAGACCACAGATTGAAGTGTAGTTCGATGTTTCAGGACAAGATCTGTGCGGCACAGCCGTAATTTAAAGTGGTACTCCAAAGTGGCCGTTTCAATAGTTACCTCGTATTTCGTTTCCTCTGATAAGGGGTGCGCTAACCAGTGCGTTCAACGTAAGAAAAAAAATAGCCGTCGTTAGCTACGGGGACGTCGATTATGATTGGCTTTCAGAAAAGTCAAATGATTTTGACATTAAAGTCCTCGCGTACGTTGATGTAACGCCGTGAAGCAGGCATAATCGCCAATTCGTGTGGAGCCAGCACGGCTTCAATTTGGAGGTTACTCTACTCGCAGAACTGCCACTCATATCATGTGTCTTCACTATAAACTGCCACCTAATCACTTTCACAAATGGCTCGATTTCTGAAAATGGCGTCTGAAAAAAATGTGACGAGGACCTGAAATGTCTGCCAAAAAACCTTGAACCCATGAGCCTCAATGTGGCATAGACTGCAATATTCGCCTATGCCAATTATTGGGTCGACAGGAAACCACATTTGTACCCAATGTGCGCAAGCACAATGATGGGCAACACACGTTTAGCGTAGCATTTATAACAGCCGTATTATCGGTCCTTACCTTATCGACGAATGTCATACAGGGAAAATGTCAATAGACTGCCTTCTAAAAGGCGCCATCGCTGAATCTGCCCCAGATTTACCAGCGGCTTTATGACAAAAAAAAAATAAAGATCAATGCAGAATCTTCATTGGAGTAATGGGAAAGCATGGCTACTGTTCTTGGTTGCTTCTGATTGCTTCTAGTTGCATATTTACTTCTTGTTTACCACTTCAGTTCTTATGTGAAAACTATTTTCTGTCATCCCAAGGAGTAGTATTTGCGTAAAGAATCGAATTGGAGGCAACCGTGTTAATAAAATTTGAAAATTAGGTTCGTTCCTCGTGTTATTTATTCATCGGCCGTCAAAGACTGCCTATTATTCGAACAGCAGACGTGTGTGATGCAGCACGCGGCCAGCAGACAGTGCTAAATTTGCAATGTCATTTGTTTTAATCGTTTTACTACGCAGTCATTATATTTTACTTTAGCTGGGAAGCCGATACCGCATTAAACAAATAGAACTTGACTCAAACAATGCAATGCATATGAGTATGCCGGCACTGTTTCACGTTAAACAAGAATCTGCCCGCTGTCCGACAAGTGTGGTGTTTATTGTTTCAAGAATGCAGCGATGGAATTAAAATTACAAAATGTTTGTACAGAAGGTGACCGAACAGCTAGAGCATATCCAAAAGCGACCTTGTGATTGCTTACGATGACTATATTTTTTCTTTCAGTTTTGGTTCCGTGCGGTAAACGCGTCGGATTTCAGAGCAGCAGGGCTCTAGAATATAGGTGTGCCTTGGCTTCAAAAACTGATATGGTGGTGGTGAAAACGTTTATTTCATATTGGGAGGTTTGACGCGGAGCCTTAAGGGCTTCGGACTTATAATACTGGGTGGAGACCCTAGTCAGGACCCCATTGGCGGTTGCCGCCGCCCGCGCATGCCGCTTTAAGGCCCTTTGGGCCTGTAGGTCGCAGCAGCCGAGCAGGGTCGCCTCCCAGTCCTCCCGGGAAGGGTTAGGGAAGGGGGAAATGATGGTTTTGTTGGCAGGCGCATACCATGTGGTAGGTGTCAGCCACTTCCCCACAATACTGGCACTGGCCAGTGAATTGGGAGTCAAAATGTTTAAGTGCTGCCGGGCACAGCATCGTGTTAGTGAAGAGGCGCAGCAGCATCTCGTTCGGTTTTTCTAACCCTTTGCAGGGGTTAGGGTATTTGCGCTGCGAGTTTTCATAAAAAAATTACAATGTGTTTGAATGTGTAGTCGTATTAGAATCGATGTCCTCAGCCGGTTCGAGTCCCGAGAAAACTGCCCGGAGAGAAAGCGCGCGGGCGGCTGCATCAGCTGCCTCGTTCCCTGCAAGACCCTGGTGGCTAGGAGCCCAGACGAGATAACATCAAACATGCGTTTGGAAGCAACCACAAAAACACGATAATTAAAAAGCTTATTCTTCGTTTTTATTTCTTGCATGCAAAATTTGACTTGTTCCGCAGTATGTTCAGTCCGCTGGTCAAGAGAACATGTTCCGTCAAAAATTTATTTGCCGGAGCATGGAAGATTCACGTATCAGAAGCGATGTACGTATCGCAAAATTGCCCTTACTTAGATGGATATAGAGCATCGACTACCTCTGAAGGAAGGTTTACTCCGCAAAAGCGAACAGATTTGATATAGGTAACCCGTTGTAACTACTGAGAGGGACACTAGACGTTCCTATACCGAAAAGTGTGCAACCGAAAATAAAATCTCATATTATGACGTTTCCCGGTATGCTCTACAGTTCAAGACGCCAATTACATCCGCGACTTTAAGGGTTAGAATAGATTCGATTTCCATTTCCTAAATGGTAGATTACTTGAAAAATCTTTATGGTGACTCCCAAGCTCCCTCTTAGGAGTAGAGGCAAAACACCTTCATGAGCGCCTTTTCTTTCCGCGAGTACTTTATTTTGTGGTGATCTTGTAGATTCTTACCTAAATTGATGTTTGGGGAGGAAGCCACTGTATTAGTCCGTGCGCTTTTAATACCACCTTACATCCCCGCAATATGTTTATATATTTTCGCCTAACTTTGTTTTTGAGAAAAGAAAGGTTGATAATCGCACTCCACATTGAACACCAACACGTAAGGGCTGTACATGTGGCTGGCATGGATACCAGTCTCGAATTAGCTTTAAACGTGCCTAGGAGATGAATGCCAATGGTAGTGGGAAATATCAGGATAATACCATCAACGCTGCGCAATGTATTGTTGCTTCACCATTATCGTACGAAATCATGTGCGCAATTTTTCGATACCGTTTTTCTCAATTTAGATTCCGGCGATGGGTTTTGTGCGGAACGAGCTTTATGATCTTCAAGTAACTTGCTCTATCAAAAACATTAAACGTTCTACTAGCAAAAAAGTCACCGCCATTTTTGGGATTTTTGGCCGTGGTACAAAAAAATGCGACCACGTCATCTTATGCCCCCTCAGCGCACCAGTTCGCGCGCTCATTACAAGCGACGGGGAAAGGTTACTTGAGGACCAAGTGACGGTGAGGCCAACACAACATTATAACTGCAGGGTAGTGAAGGCAGGCATCGAATGCGGAGCTCAATAGAGTGGCAGTGACATCATCTGGAAAACAGAACTGAATCTCGAGATTTAGGGTTAGAATAAACCTCAAAGATAAAAATCATTATTTACGGAATTGTGGCTTAAATAAATTTAAGGGCATGAAAATATTTCAGGGTGTAAAATACCTACTGCGCACATTATTTTTAAGCAGCATTTCTTTCTCTTATATCGTGTTATTGTTAACTCGCCCTGGTGCTCGAAGCAAGGCGCCTCGATTCTATGCATCGAAGTTCAAAGCTATGGTATTTGTTAACGCGCCCTGCTGCTCTACGCAAAGCGCTTTTGAATGACACGCGGCAATATTTCCTGCAATGGTTCTGACACATCAAGCGGCTTGCGAGCCAATGCTGAGGTTTTCTGCAATAGTTCTGACACATCAAGCGGCTTGCGAGCCAATGCTTGGGTACCTCCCTGCCGCTCTACGCAAAGCGCCATTGAATGACACGCGGCAATATTTCCTGCAATGATTCTGACACATCAAGCGGCTTGCGAGCCAATGCTAGGGTTTCCTGCAATGGTTCTGACACATCAAGCTATATTAGCGTTCTCTTGTGCCATAGGGGTTCTTCTGCCGCCATCCACGGTCAAGGCAAGGAGGCGTGTTTGTCGCCTTCTTATAGTCTGACCATCTCACAGTTTCATCGCTTGTTAAAAGGAACGTCAAGATGCATTCCCACATGGAGCGATTTTCCCGTGGCAAACCTTTCGAACTGCCGCCTGGCGGCCGTTCACGGCCGCCGGCGTTCGTTCGCCGGCTATCAAGCCGGCCCAGATATTTTCGCCGGCGTCCGGGTGAATGACCGCTCCTGGGCGCGACCACCGTGAGATGGCAGCACTCGCTGCCGCTCCGCGCTGGCTGCAGCTCCGAGTCGTGCGCGCCGACGATACGCAAAACTTCAGAAAAGAGTGCTAAAGTTTGTTGTTCCCGTTAATAATAAGCCAAATGTCAGTACTGAAGCGTTCCTGAGGATCGCTGAGCCATACCTAGTGGCTGATATAGAAGCGACAGCTGCGACGCAAGCAAGGTTCAGCTCACAACCAGCTGCCGCTTTTGCGGCACCGCTGCTCCGGTCCGCTTGCAAGCCGCCTCCGCTAAAAAGTGGAGCCGAAATTAATCATATTGTTACGAAGCGGCAAGCCGATGAAGACAGGAGACAGAACATGACCGATGACGATGGTAGATGACGTTTAATGAATGTTCGCGGGCCTAGCGCGAGCGCTCCTGCCCGCGCCACTGCCCGCTTCTTCTTCCTTGTCATCCGTAACAATATTTTGCTTTTATTGTTAGGGAATGGGATTGAGAGTTAGGCAGCGCTATGAGTAGACCACTTACTATAGCACGAAGGAACTTCATAGCGCCGTTTCATGTACTGTCCCATCGATATGCGAAACAATGTAGACCTAGCGACGACTAGGGAGCAGTGCAAGGCAAAATACTGTCGTCAGCCGTTCCAGCGCGCGGCACTGTTTTGGTAAGGTCCCGTCATAAGGTGCTCTAAGCGTTGCAATTTTGGCTACTTTGATGATACAGCTGAAACAGGAGCTTTTTCAATGTTCCGCTCAACACTAGCTCAAACCCCGCTTCAGAGAGACGCGCCTGCAGTGCAATGTTGCTGCGGCGTCAGACGTATACTCCGAGGCTCTAACAAGCGCTCTCGGGCGCGATTTCAGACGCTGCCTATTTTAAGTGTTGCTCTTGAAATGTCATTTATTGTGAAAAATGCGTTGCTGAAGTGGACCCAGGTCGTGCGTTTTCTCACTCAGGCGCCGACGCTGCCGACGCCGCCAGTTTTTCGCTGCATGTGGTTTGGCACGGCAGCGGTGCGCCGGCGTTCCGCCGCGCCGCATGAAGATCGCAAAGAAAGTTAGCTCCATGTGGTTGGCCCTTAAGACAACCGCCGAGAATCGGCGACACAAATGCGAATGCGAAAGGAGTGTGGAAGGTGCAGTCAGCTTCGTGTCGTCCGCTAAAGCTTTCCCTTATCTATTGGCTTGCATTGGTAAATATCTCGGACGCGGAAAATATACTAAAGGGGAAATCGAGTTTATAGGCAAGTTATGTAACAAAGGAGCGCTTTAGTGTGAAGCCACTGTTCATTGCGCCTTCACACTGTGCACTCTGGCCCACCGTTTTGTATCGGCAAGGTGCCTAGAATAGATTTCAAAACCCATTTTTAAACAATCAAGTGGAAGGTAAAAGTTAGGTAAGGTTTAAGAATGGTAAAGAGGTTTTATCGAGCTATAACTTGGATTTACAATGTTCAGAGGGGCTTTTCTTTTGTGACAGCGTTTTGAAGGCAGTAGGCAATCGTGTTGTAATCAGTCAATATTTGTTGATTTTCTTATTCCTCCCGATGGACTTCGTAAGAACAATTATGAGCGAAAGTTCTCCAGTGGCGGTAAAATGTGACTGAAAAAACGTCTGTTCTCCACACACTAGCGACATCCGGACATAATAGACGCTTTCATTCTTTAGCTTACGGGACCTCACTTCGCGGTCAGTGAGGTCAGGTGATATTTGATATCCAGCTTGCTTATCACCTAAGATATCCACATCATGGACACGCATCAAGTGTCACTCTTCGCCTTGCCACCGCAGCGTCTAGTATGGTGACTGCTGTCTACAACTGAACACTTGCGGCGAAGTATGACTGCGTATGCACAACACATGCATCTAATGCTAGGACGCAGTAATACATTTATGACGATTCCTCATGTGATAAATTCACATGTGAGGGGGTGTGTTTAAGTATCTAAGCCCTACGACCAGCCAGTGCAAGGCCATACCACCGCCTGTACGTAAAATCTGACAGGCGCATGCTAGTGATTTATTGCTCACAACGCTGCGTTTTGTCGGGTAAAGGATGCCCAATACTGACGCGATAAAAGTGGAATGGACAAAGGCGAAATGTGATTACCTGTTGAAAATGTGGGAGGCAGATTTTTTTCTTCGCATTGAAGGGTATGACAAGATATCAATAAGGGCATCCGCCTGACGCTGTTCCTCTCATCTTTATAGGTAAAAACGTCCCCGGAAGAAACGTCCCCGGAAGAAGCGGCAACTAGGAAAAAACGTCCCCAAGGCCAAAACCGCCCCTGAAAAGGATTTCCCGGAACTCACGTGAAAAAAAAAAAACAAAAAGAAAACAACATTGTATGGCATTTTTTCTTGGCTTTGGGTTAAAGGTAATCATCATTTGGAACCAGAGTCCTTTGGGGGCCCGAAATGTTTACAAGAACTGCGTAAAAGAATGGTGAAAGAGCCATCTCGCTCTTTACACGTTGTGAGGTTTCGAGCTCCGAAGCTCGATAAGAAATCATATATGGCAGGACTAATAATTTTGGTAACACTGTCCACTTAGAAAGGTACAAACGCATCGGCGTATGGTAGGCTCGGGGAACCGCCCAAAGCAGAAGAAGTAACTAGAATTACTTTCCAGACCTTCTGGCTAAATGTTCTACCATTCTTCTGATGCTGGTGCAGAATTGTGATAAGGGTGATGATGGTATAGGCAGGACGAAGCTTAACCGGACGTGCATCGCGGACATATTAAAGCATAGCTCCAAGCTTCTCCGGTAAAGCCGGTGGTCAGCTCCTCTTTTCTCCGCAAACAAAGTGAAGACGAGGCACTGTAACTGGTTTACCGCTGCCATAATTTTTTTTGTCATGAATGCCCGCATCAGTTCGATGTTCGCGGTCAATTCCAAGCCGACAGGTGAAACCGCTGTAATAAAGTTAACATGCATCATTCATCACTGCAGCCCGCCACGGGGAAACGCAGTCTACGTCCTATAGCGCAAGACTTCAGCCCCGCTCAGGGACATTTTTTCCTACTTCGCCAATAGGGACATTCTTTCCAGGGACGTTTCTTTCGGGGACATTTTTTCCGGAGACATTTGTTCCGGGGATGTTTTTTCCGGGGACGTTTTTACCGGATCCCCGAGTACCCACTTTACTATAGACCGATATAATCCCTGAAATTATTTCGCTACTATTTCGCTTATATTCATTATTATACACTCGTAGGGTGCCCGATAAAGCGATGTCATCGATCCTTTTTATATATGATGCCAACACTTCCGGACGGATGCTCGTAAAACAAGTCTGCCGGCCGCTCATGAAGTATAGAGTGCTTGCGCGTTATTTTTCCGAACGATATACAGCTCATGTTGATGCAAACGCGGAAGGGGAAATTCAAATATTATATTTCTTCTTGCTATCACAGCAGCTTTCAACCGCATATTTTTGATCGCAAGAAGGCAGGACAACAGAAAGAAAAGGCGAGCATTGACAATACTGCGAACTAATTTTTTATAACCTTGATCATTGTCTCAGGGCATAAAAGAATATTTAAAAAGAAAAAAAGGTGTATGTTTTGAGTGTTTTGTTATTCAAAACCGATTTATATCGAACATATTTGCTCTCTTGTCATCTTTCAGGAATAGATCGACCGCTCTTCTTTAGCGATTGTAGATACGGAACGTTTTTGCAGCATCTATACTTTTCTTCCCGCTGGGTGCTTATTAATGTCGCACTCTCTAAAATTTGAACCATGTGCCATTATAGCGCTCAGTGCCTAACACACTTATGTTGTTACTTTCAAAATGCATGTAGCAAACACAAGCTTATATGTTTGTTTCAGACCTGTATCGCAAATAAAACAATGTAAGCCACATAAATACGTGTGATGCTTTATAAAGAATATTTTACACCAAGCCAGAAGAGGTGTTTCATTTGACAAGCTTTAGACATAACTCAAAATGATAAAAACAGTTTTGGAGAAAGTATATTTGCTATCGCACAATGAAATATCCAGGGCCTTGGACTCTAAGCGGTGACTCAACTATCTGCACTCAAGAAAGGTTACTGTCGCGCATTTCATACAAATGGTGATAGCTTCAAAGCACCACTCCCTACTTTTGATACCCTGAAACTTGTTTCAAGTACAAAAGCCAAACTTACCATTGATGATAAAAGTCCCTTTCAAAACAAGGTCAATGCCTACTTTACCTTCAAAAAGGCATTTCCCTTCCTCCTTATCTCTATGATTCCATCCAAAGCTTTCCCTAGAAAACTGGCCTCCCCCCCCCCACCTACCCCCCCCTCTCCCCCGCATGTCCTTATCTTTATACTCGCATTGCCAGGGAAGTTGCCATTGCTCGATGAAGGCGAAGCCCATTCATTGGTTTGGGCAACCCACCCTCTTATCTTCAACTCGCCTATCCTGGCCCAGAGAGGAGCTCCTGCCCAGCGTGCGTCACTTGTGTGTGGAACCCGTGCTAGCTTAACCGCATATCCAGCCCAGAGCGGCAATCTTCGGGACGTTTCCTTGTGAATTGTGAATTTAAGCGCCGAAATAAGCGTATTTGGTCTACTTGCCCTGGCGGAGGAGAAAATCGGAGAGATCGATTCGAGCAAGAAGGACCAAGGCATCTACAAGCATCACATGCTGAGGCTTCTTCACCATAAATTGTCGTGGTTGATCGAGAGTGATTCTGAGGAAGATGACATCAACTGGAGTGATTGCAGTGACGAAGACGAGGAAGAAAGACCTGAGGTCCCGCGTACACCTGGTGAAACAGGAAACCGTCCGAAGCGCAAGCTAGAAGAAACTGAAGGTAAGCTATTACCTTTCAGAAACTTGAATATCATTCTGCACTTCGGACAGAATAGCGTAGAGCGTGCAATGACGATACACTTTGGTCAATCTTCCAAGCAAATCATGTCCTCCTTATGCGCTTAGTATATTTGTGATAAAGCTTCGTAATAGCCCTTGTCTTGTGTGAAGATTTTTCTAGAGTGTATACGTTTTAAGCCCACAAGCAAAATGTAGCTGTTTGGTTCCGTGGTAGAAACTAGAGATGCTTAGATTTCTGTGCCCTTATTGAGCTCAGTGATTATAGAGGCCGAAGGTTTTCATATTCTTTATGCAAACACGGCCGGTCTCGAGGTAGAGCGTGCTTTCTACGGCCTTCGCAATGGGCTCTGTTTCCACTTTCAACCGCACTTTGGGGGATAGCGACCTACCTACCGCTCCGCGTCGCGTAATGCCAATCCCCCCAAAAACTCCAGCAACGGAAGTGCCGTGTCGCGTCACTAAAAAATAAATCAAAACAAAAAGAATGTATATTGCAGTCTGCAAGTCTTCACATTTAAATCCTCACTGTTGAAACAAACACTACCTAATTAGCGGAAATATTAGCGATAGCTGATGCTTATAGTTCGTATATATTTCGCACTCTGGAACTCACCTAATTGCGACTGCATGGCTGTCGCATGAACGACCGGATACGTGAGCGTCAAGCCTTTCTGCCCTTACATTTTGATCAAACAAAACTTTTAAGGCATCTAGTGTGCATTGTAAATGGCATTATCGTGTGGGGAGCTTCTTATTTGACGATTTATCGTATCCAGATGGGCGTAATTAATATTATTGAACTTAATCAGTCCAAACGAACACCCCTGCAACGACAGAGCAGTAATATTTTCTATCTCTAGTTCTAAACATTAAGGTCTGGGCCAGTAAAAGTGGCAATTTGTTCCCTGAGCTATTCACTTCTATCTCGCAAGGTATTTTCCGATGAGTTACGCAACTTGCAAGAAAAGAACCTATTTTTGTCCATGAAAACCAGCCCAATTTTGACAGCAACTGCCAGCAAAATATTAAATGACGATCTTCCAGTGTGTGAAAAAATTAACGGAACTAGTCGCAATAGTCGTACAGACGATTTTACATGGCGATATCTACGAGCACTATTTGCAGTTTGGGTTTTCATTTAACTAGGCTTTGATCTCGGCCGCGTCCCGATGGAAAGAATGCCGTTAATACTCCCATGTGCCTAGTATTGCAGAGTACACTGATAAAGGCTAAGAATTCGAAATTTCCACGCCGTCCATTACGGCACCCCTCAATATTAGGGAGTTTTAAAATAGGGGGACCCTATCGGTTAGGGGAATAGTGTAATAGCGGGGCGCGAGTGCTCGTGCGCAGAACTCAAGGGCGCCTTGGGTTTTTTGGTCAGCGGACGACGGTCTCTCGATTTCGGCGATTTTTTTTTTATTTTTTATATTCAATCCTCAAAGGCCCCATTTAAGGGGTATTACGTGGACCCTATCGAAGAATAGGGTCGGGGAACATGGCAGCATCCGATCAAGCGGGGGCCGCTCGCCTCGTCACACATTCGTCGGTACCGTTCCATGGTGTCAGGCGTTCACGGCAAAGAAAAGGCCAACGAAGCTTATCCTATGCCTCATGATGCCAGCCCCACCAAATTTTATCGATAAAACGCACCATATTTTCTGATTGCTTCCGGATTTACTGAGCTGCTATGTTTAGCGAGTTCGCCTTGTTTGATTGCCTTTGGGACCAGACATCAGAAAGCAAGGAAGGTTCAAATAAGGTTTCCCGGCTAAGCTGGGATTGATTAAGATCTGCCGATTTCGTATTTTCTGAAGAAAACAGTTTATATAACTGGTACTTTTATAGCAGTCTCGCTTTATTAAAATAGTGTTCTTGGCTTTTATATATTTAAATGCTTTTCACAGTGAACGCAAGCCCCGTTCCGCTGCATCGGGAAAACCCCAATTGTAAAACTCGTCGGTCGGCTCGAGCGTTGCGCAGCGGCGCGCTATTTTCTTGAGGGCCCCAAGCCTAGGGTTCCCCTATTCTAAAACTCCCTATTGTGAATGTCTCTTTCGAACGTTACACACCATCGATACGCCGCCACGTCAACCTTGCATTCACAAGCTAACTTGTAATATTTGCCCACCTGGTATGGACGTTTGCAAACAATGGGTTGTAACATCATCTTATCTCTCATATACTCGGCATTTGTTTCTATAAGAGAAATGAATAATCTTTCTGATGCTTTAGCGGGCGTATTATGTTTTAGTAACTTCATTAAAATGTGGAATACACTAGTGACATGCAGATAAAGCTACTGGGGTGTGTTTTCTTCCATTTCGGTGAAGCGCATACCACGAAACCAGCTGATGACAGCTACTAACAAGGCAGAAACACACCGCCGCTGCTATGGCAGGCGCGCAGTGATTAGCTACGGGGCTGCAACCTTTGCGGCGGCAGAGACTAACTCAAGAAACGCTTCCATTTCTCCCGCCGCGATTGAGATTGTGAAGGACAAATTTTTTTATATGGCGAACAGGCTCTAGAGATGTGTTTACAAGAGTGTTGAACACAATTTCAATTTGTGTTTCAACTTTTATGCTGTACTTAACATGATAGGCCTCAATATTCAGTACATCAACTTTTCGTGGTGTCATAATATGTCATGCGAACTTCTTATACTGCATAGTTGAACTGTGCAGTAAGGCTTTCATTGGTTCTTAACGTTATTTATCTGTGTCCAGATGACCACCACATACAAGAGCATTCCAAGAGGGCGTGCACCAACGATGACTACCAAGAGGCTGGCCCCTCTGGAGTCAAGACATGTGCTTCTGACCACAGTCAGCAGCAAGAGAATGAGAGTTCAGGCCTTGCGACTTCACCGGAAAAGCATCACCTCGTCGAAAACATCACGTCCGTGGACTGCTCTTGGATCTTGAGCCAAATGACCTCTGTGCCACTCCTCGACCCGATCCTGGATCAAGAATAATCCGTACCCCAGATGTAAAAGCCCAGCTAATGATGCGGTGAAGACATCGTATTTCAAGATAGTTCGAACCGAGTGCCCCACACACCTACTCTACCTCCCAACGGTTTTACAATATATTTTCCATTGTAGACGTGTTTATTTGTATCTGCACATCTTCATTTTAGAATGTATTAAGAATCTCACTCATTCCGTTTGATGTTTTCTTTTGCCTGTGGCATTGCATGTACATTTTAGAATTCATTAGGAATCGCATTTATTCCACTTTGATGTTTTCATTGTGCTGTTATCTGCATTTTAGAATTGCTTTAGAATCTGATTCATTCCGATTTGACGTTTTAATTATTCTGGAGCATTGCATCTGCATTTTAGAATTCTTTAAAATTTATTCATTCTATATTTATGTTTGCATTGTACTGGTGTTTGCATTTTAGAGAGGTTTAAGTATCGTATTCCGCTTTAATGTTTTTATTGTACCGGAACCCTGTTTCTGAAATAGATCTATTAATGCTGTGAAATGGCTATTTTATTACACTTGTAAAAGAAGGTATGCATTTGCACTCTGCATTTTTGTCAGTAGAAATACAGTGTCTTCCAATGATGACAACATAAGGTGGTCGCATTACACCGCGTGCAGGGGGAGGGGGGTTAATGCATAGAATATTTTCTCGTCATTAGGTGCTACTGCTCCTTATTCAATTAGGAGCCTATCGGCTCAGAATAGAAAGTGCCTTGAGCAACCGATAATTGGGTGGCGGGTATACCTTCCATGGCGACTATAGGAAGTACTTTTGCACTTGACGACTAAAGTGTCTGAGACCTTATTAGTGATCGAGGTGTGTGATCTGGAATTGACCTTTGAAGCGAACGCTCTGGAATTTTCGACACAGGGTAATTTACTGTGCATTGTCCAACAGTGCACGGAAGTTTCATCAAGTGCATTACGGTGGTAACAAAGAGGTACGCCCGATGTACTTTCGCAATTAAAACTGGTAAAGTGTTCCGTCAACGTGCAGTTTGGTTTGACATTCATTTTAATACCTTTGCATCTGGGAGAAAAAAAGAAAGCCACAATATCATTTCACGACACAGCCATGGAGTACTCAAGCCGTTTCTCTCAACGTGTGCATAACCAACAGCAGCGCAAGAATGTGCGAACGACGGTACGGGTAGATGCTGCACAGTTCGCTTTGATTTTTATCCCCCCTCGACTAAGCCCTTCTTTTTAGAAGGACAGAAATAGGCATCTATAAGCGTCTTTTCTACCTGCGTTTTGAAAAACACGAAGCATACCATTTACTATGCATGGGATATTTACTAGCACTTCGATCACGCCATCCTATACAAGAAGCCGTAACAATACAAATATTTAGTTTTGAAGTAGTGCCATATATTCTAGATGTATACCTACCGTTCCGTGCGGCCATGCTAATCCGTTCAAGCCAAGTCTTTAGGAGTAGTCGCTGCTACGTTAGTTGTAGTTTATTAGGTTTAACGCCTCAAAGCTACTCAGGCTACGAGAGACGCCGTAGCCGAGTGCTACAAAAAATTCCAACTCCTGTGGTTCTCTAATGAGCACACTGATATAGAACATGGAAAGGGCTCCTTGCTGTTGGCCTCGATTGAAAAGCGGCCACATCCAGGATTCGATCGCGCAGTGCTTGGCACACTACTCGAGCTCTCTAGCTGTACACCGTGGCGGGGAGCTTTTGCCACTAATAAAATGCATAAAACAAGCGTCATTTGTCTCTGGCGCGTCTCTTAGTTGACGAAGGAACGAAATATTTAAGCTATTTTTTGGCGCACTGTCATCGGCGCGAACTAAAATCTTCGGGAAACGCAGCGTCCAAGCACTCTGGTCGGCTGTAGCGGCCGATACAATGCGTACCAGCATGCGAAACGACGGCGGTGTCTTTTTGAAGCCCGTCACTGGGATCTGCTTCTGGCGACCTTACCACAGCGTGACAACGAATTTGTGTCAGATAGGGGAGGGAGAATTTAGGGGACTCGAGATTAAGCAGGTTGTAAATTGGGTAACAGAAACATAAGACGGAAGCCGATATCGATATCCTATGGAACTCTTAAATTCGGCGATTAAATCTCTCCCCAATTTTATACCGCTAAATGCATGTCGCCTCCTCCCTTCCGCGTTTAGAATAAGCGAGGTAACCAACCAGCCTTGTCATCGTCGGCGTTGTAGGCTCTGAAATCGCGGGCATGCCTTGTCTAGTTGTGCGCGAGCCGCGACACGTTCTTGCAACGACCTCTCAAGGGATTGAATTATGTAATGGGACTACTTCGCATAGTCCTTTAGCAGGCGAGAATGGTCTAAGATCAGTCTTTGCTTAGTACCTTAGTGTATATAATTACGCATACCCAGTTGCTGTCGGGCGGAATAACAAAAATACTCGAAGGAGTCATCAGACTTAACCCTGTCATGATATGATAGAACATAACACGTGATACGTGTCCATGACGTGCACGTTATTGCTCAAATGCAAGTTTTATGTCATATGTCACGATACGTCATTGATCAGGAGTTGACGTCATCACAACCGAAAGTGGGTCCTATCTAGTAGGCACACCTATTGGTGCACATATTGGCCAGTTGGAGAAGTTAAACAATACTTTTTCTCGGTTCTTCCAGCCACAACTCCCGTCGCAGTGATGGAGTAGTTTGGCCAACAGACTACTGTCCCCAAGGATGCTGCATCAAATTCCGGCAGCGGCAGCCGCTTTTCAATTAAGGTGAAAGGAAAGCGCTGATGTGCTGTGCGATGTCAGTGCACGTAAAGAACCCCAGTCGGTCGAAATTTCCGTACCTCACCCCTATGGCGTCTGTGATAGTACGGGTCTATTTCGGACGATAGCCCCCAAGAACCAACAAAACCAAATAATTTTCAGGTCAGAAATTAGGTTTCATCGTGAGCCTCCCAAAAAGGGTCACCGCACTTAATAAATAAATAAATCGTAAACAATTGTATTACATGACACGCGGTGTCGTTACTGCCTTGCAAAGAGCTAAAAGCAAAAACAAAAGGACCTCTAATCCATGCACGTCTATCTTATCGCATGATAACACCGTTTTTTTTATATTTGGAGCCTCACCTAACTTTTGGTAGTACGAGACTCAATCAATGCGAAGTATTCCAAGGTCGTTCTGTGTAAGGCAAGATAACGAACAGTCAGCCACTTTGCATCCCGTGTAAGAGTGTCTTCACAAACAGCTATCTAGTTGCTTTGTAGCTAGTTTAAAATACCGTTTTTATATTTAGCATATCGTCCATATTCAAGACTTTCACCTGCGCAAGCATATAGCCAGGAAGCCTCGATACCAGAAGACACGAAGCTGGCTATACTATCGACACAACGCGCGCATTCGCCGTGGTGTCGCCGATTCTCGCAAGTTAACGAAATATACACTGGGATAAATGCTGCACTCTTTTATAAGGGATGAAACTGTACTCCAGTCATGCAAACAACCAAGGCCCAGGAGAGGCTATGCCTTTGGAGAAGGTGAACATAAATATGTCTTTGAATTGATGTGCCTGTCAAAAAAATCTTCGCCAAGAGTTTTTATCCCAACATTTTTGCCATCCTCAATGTGCCCGATAAGAGGTAATAAAGTCCACTCTTCATTGCAATGAATGAAAATTTTAGAATAGAGACAAAAGGGTTTGAGAGAGGGCGGTGGAGGAATGGTTGTAGCTTGCGACGGCGCACGAGGGAGAGAAGAATGCGCAATGACTTTCCTCTTCCATAATAGGCCGTTAGGCGCCTGGAGCGCTAGGCTGGCCGAGGCTCCTGCCTTCAAGTCATGCTGGACTATAGAGACCGGGCGCCCATTGTATGGCGTGACCGTCGCCTCGGTGGAACAGCGCCGCCCGCGGCGGAGTGCCGAAACAGCGGAATGCCGAGGCAGCTGAGCGGCGCAGTCGTTTCCGTTCTGCGAGGCGTTTTTGAGCATGTTTTGAGCTAATAGAACAATGTAAAACAGGTAAACATTTTCAGTCTTTCCTGGCGTCCAATTTGTCGTAGTAGCTTTCCACCCTTTTAAACCTGTTTCTCGCACTCACATTTTCAGTGTTGTTCTTTTTATTGTTAAACAAATGTGCTTTACTGTATACTTTCAGTATTGTAAAATGCTCATTTTAGGTATTTTTTTACCGTTATTGCCCCCCCCCCCTGCTATAATGCCCCTGGGCGCTGCAGGTACTTGTATAAATAAATAAATAAATAAATGTCGAACCCGTCGTTTTGCGGTGTGGCTTTGTGAGGTTTGAGCTGCTTTGAGTAATCGCAAGGAGTATTTTTTGGCCGGGAAATCTTGAAAAAGAAAATGACCGTTCTCGGCAGGGCGTGCGTTTTTTTTTTTTTTTTTATACCGCCCGGCGCATGGTATTTGCTGTTATATACTCGAAAATGCCGCGCGTGTGATTTCACCATGCGCTAGGAACACCTTCGTTAGGCACTTGTTAAGACAACTTCGAAGAAGGGAATTGCGCCTGCACTGCGCGTCTATCTTATATTAGGTCTAGTCGGAACCTGCCTGAAGATCAAATACCGCCGAGCCGTGTAGCCGTGGCGCCGTAGTAGTGGTAGTTGTAATTGTCAGCGTTCATGTAAAATGAAAAAGATGCTGCACCTGTCTTTTTTGGTAATAGCTAGGCTCAAACGATTCAGAGTAGAATAATAGCAAATCACATTCCAGTTTCAACCTTGCAACGAGAGCTGTAAAAGGAGAAAAATAAACAAGCAAGACAAAAGTAGGATCCTATTTATGGTTGGAATAGCTAACACACATATACTTCCACGACTTCCTGCACAATCACGCTACAATAGCTCACTAATCCCGGCCTTGAGACTAATAATATAAGCCAAATGAGTAATACCACCTCAGCATCATTTTTACATATATGACAATGCTCTTGTTGAACCCGTCGGAGCTGCTACATATAATTGACTTAGAAAATATTATACTATACATGCCTTTCTCCCGACATGCTGCGGAGGTTGTGAAAAGAGAAAAAATTAAATTTCCTGCTAGCGTTCTCTCAGCGCAGAAGTTCAATGCGATCGACTGCACCCGCCTTGAACATCTGAAGGCAATAGTCCAATACTGTCAAACTGTTAAATACATTCGAAAAAAAAACACGCACACAGTGTAATGTGTTGTAAGATAAGCCACCGACAACTAAGAGAGCGTTCTATTGTTAAATGAATCCCCTCTGATGGCTCGTTCGCTAAGGTGGTCTACTTTCTCAGGGTACCACGAACTAGCGGGGCCGATACCTAGCTGACCTCGATACCTGATGAGTGTGAGGGGACACGACCATATATGTAATTTTCTATTTGCACGTAAAGGAATCCGGATAACTGAAAGCCATTCCTTTTACAACCTTGTGTTAAAAAAGGATGGAGTATATCCAATTAAACTGCGTTTATTAAATTTCTTGATTACACGAAAATAGGCTTGTACGACAACGGTGATCTTTCCTCGTCCGTGTCCGGCACCCAGTCTCTTTTCCTCTCCTGGTCCCCGGTCCCCCGGCGCGCGGGAGCGCGTCCTCCTCACCCTCTGTTTGCCTCTCTCTATGCTCTTGTGGACGCCTCGGTGCCTCGGGTTACAGCGGCAGACCCTGCCTGCCTTGCTTGTCCCGTTCTTTACGCCTGGCTCGCAGAGCGGCCGTTCAGCTGGGCGTCCTCGTTTTCGAGAGCTGGCGTTAACATTCGGCCATCCTGTCAGACCGACCGTCTCGCAGTCAGATTCTTCTGAGCTCGTCTCCTTGAATTCTCTGTCCCAAAGCTTCAGTTTGTCAACAGGCGCAATACTGCTGTATGCTCTTCGCCTCGGCCGAACCTGAGGCATGTTCTCAATGCGGTAGCGGTCGTTTGGTTTGCTTTCAATTTCCTCGATTCTCCGTTTGCTACCGGCTCTCGTTCCACCAGTACAACATCTCCGGGAGTGTACGTCGGCGCCTCCGTCCGCCTCTTGTTGTACCGCTCCTGTTGCTTACGCTGGTCCTCTCGAATATTTTGAGCCGCTGAGGCTCGTCTGGCTTCCATTTCATTGTCAAATTCTTCTTCGAGGGCATCTTCCACGCTGTCGCCTTTAATGCCCCGTGGCCTGAAGCTGAAGAGCAGTCCGAACGGCGTAGTTTTGGTAGCTCGGTGAAGCGTATTGTTGATGCCCCACATCACCCGAGGCAACACCGCATCCCAATCTCTTCCGTTCTCATCTTCCGTCATGCTCGCCACAGCTGGGGTTATCATGCGATTGTATCTTTCGACTTGACCGTTAGCCCGTGGTGTGGCGGTTGTGTTTTTGACATGCCTGATTTTGTAAGAGTCGCATGCCGCTCTGAACTTGGCACTTGTGAAAGCTGTCCCTCGATCTGTGATCACCATTGCTGGTGGGCCAAAGATTCCTGACACATCATGTAGAAACTGCGCCGCTGGTGCAGCTGATGTGTTGCGGACTGCACGCAACATTACGAACTTTGTGAAGGCATTGACGACTGCGATTATGTAGGCGTTTCCGGACTTGCTTCTTATAAATGGGCCGAGGTGGTCAATATGTATTGCCTGAAATGGCTTATTGCCCTTGTCGATGCTGTGGAGCTTGCCTGGTCTCTTTCCAGATGGAGTCTTGTGGAAGAGACATTCGATGCAGGAAGCGATATACCTTCTGACGTAACGCTTCATGCTTGGAAACCAATAGCTTTCTTTTAATTTGGTCAAAGTTTTTTCCACACCATAATGGCCAATGTCGTCGTGGCATGACTTCACGATTCTCCAGCGTAGTTGACTCGGCACTACCCAAAGTAGCTTTTCCTCCAAGTCAGTGTCTTGGTTTTTCTTGAACACGATGCCGTTACGCAGCCGGTAATCCCTTTTGACGCGCTTGTCTTCTCTGGAGAGGTCTTCTTTTTTTTCTATCCTTTCCTTCAACGCTTGCACCTCTGGATCCTTAATCTGGGCAACGGTGAGGATGTCCTCTATCTCTACGCATGTCGCGAGGACTTGAAGGCCAGGAACGATGTCGGTCTTTTCGGGAGGGTCGCATGCTGAACGGCTTAGTGCGTCAACATGTGTCATTGCCGTCCCTTTTCGATATTCCATGTCAAAGTCGAACTCTTGCATCCGCAACCACCATCGGCCTATACGGGGAAGGAGATTCCTTTTGCTCATCGTTGCGCGTACTGAGTTGCAGTCGGTTACCACTTTGAAATTCATCCCGATTAGGTACACTCGAAACTTCTCTAACGCCCAAACAACAGCCAGCGCTTCGAGTTCGTACGAGTAGTATCTCTCCTCGTAGTCAGTTGTTCGGCGGCTTGCGTACGCAACAGGGTGAAGCTGCCCATCCGCTTGCTCTTGCAAAAGAATTGCCCCTAGGCCATCTTTGCTGGCATCCGTGTGCACCTCTGTTCTTGCGTTGAACGAGAAATGCGCCAGAATCCGTCAACCTAACTTTTAATTCACTGAACGCAGCATCGTGCTCTGAGGTCCATTTCCAAGCTGCATCTTTCGATGTCAGCTGCGTTAGAGGCTTAGCAATGCTGGCGAATCCCTTTACAAATCTTCTAAAGTAGCTTGCAAGACCCAAAAACTGACGCACCTGATGTACATTGGCGGGTTCCGGGAAGTCAGCGACGCTCTGGATCTTTAAACTTCCGGGTCGTACCCCTCTGGCCGAAATATCATAGCCAAGGTAGTCGACTCTCTCGTAGAAGAAACGGCACTTGCCTAAACGGAGAGTCAATCCCGCTCCCCGGAGGACATCCAATAGCACCCGTAGGTGGTCCAGTCCCTCTTCCACGGTTGTTGTGGTTAGCAGTATGTCGTCCATGTAGGCGAGAGCCACGGTGTATCGCAGGGGACCCAGTACAGCGTTGATCATTCTCTGGAACACTGCCGGTGCGTTGGCCAAGCCAAATGGCATTCGCACAAATTCATAATGGCCGTCTGGAGTAACGAACGCAGTCTTGTGTTTCGATTCTTCGGTCATCGGGATTTGGTAGTAGCCTGACGCGAGGTCTAGGCTCGTGAAGAAGCATTTTCCTCTTAGTCGGTCGAGTTGATCATCAATTAGCGGTAGCGGATACCGATCCTTTTTTGTGACACGGTTGAGGGCTCGGTAGCCCACACAAAGTCGTTGCTCCCCTGTCTTTTTTCGCACCAGCAGGATAGGACTTGCATAATCCGATTTGGAGTCGACAACAATGCCAGCTTGTTTTAGCTCTTCGATCATTTCCTTTGTTTGTGCTCGTTCGGCGTAGGAGAGTCGGTAGGGACGAAATTTCACTGGCTCCGGTGATGTCAATTCAATGTTCATTTCAGCAGCATTCGTGCAGCCAATCTCTGAAACGGTGTTTGCGAAGCAGTCCCGATATTCACAAAGAAGCTTTTCGAGTTTTTCTCGCTCTTGAGGAGTAACACCTGGACCTGTCTTGATATCCTCGCTCGGCATCATTAAAGGCCGAGTAACACTGGTTTCCGAGTCACACTCTCGCAGTGGCGTGTCGTCCGGGTAGCAAATTTCCGCTCGTGCGATCCGCTCGTTCTCTTTGATCGTCAGATCATGATTGGAAATATTCATGATCGGGACGCATGTTTCATTGTCCCCGTCAACGCTGAGGACACAGAGTGGTATGCAATGCTCCCGACCCTCTTGGCACCTGAGCTGGACGTCAACGAACACATCCGAGCATGGTGCGCTGCCTGTGACGTGGATTTTAACGAAACCATCGTATTGTGGGGGCACCACCGTTGTTTCCTTCGCCCAAAGGCATACGGGTCGTTCTGGGAGCTCTGGTATTTCAATCGACTGAAGGTTGTCGTCACCGTCGTCCACGTTATCGTGTTCCTCAAATATCCGCACGGTATTCTTCCGCCTCACAACCGTGACGTGTGGTTGCTCGGTGAAAGGCTGACCCACAAGTAGGGGTATGGTCTGTGACGCGTCGGGAACAACCAGCACAGGAACGTCCGCTGTAGCTTGGTCGACCGTCAGAGTGATGTGCGCTTCTCCACACGGTGTCACATGCCCTGATCCGTAACCCCCGATGGTGAACGGCTTAGTCAACTTCGAGTAAGCGATTCCAATTCGGTCTGCATCCTCTTTCCGCAGAGTTACGCATTGGCTGCCGAGATCGACGTATGATCTCATGTCGGAGCCGTTTGCTTTTGCCATCATAAAATACTTTTCGTTCGCCTTTTCAGCGGCTCGGAGGTCGAATCCCACGACGTTTTGAGCGACGCGCGCTCCTCTCTGTGTCTTTGCCCTGCAGTCATTTTCTTCGTGACCCACTCGCCCACAAGCTCTGCATCTCGCCCTCCGCGGCGGTGCGGAGCAGTTGAGAGACACATGGCCGTACTCGCTGCAGTTGAAGCAGAGGGGTTCTCCTCTCTCGTTCCATGGCGGCTTCCTCCTCGCCCTCGGAGAAGCGTCCCTGAGGCCGCGGCTAGTGTTCAAGGTCGCCGCCGGAGCTTCGCCGATTTTGTTTGTGTGGCCTGTCGCGACGCCGGACGCACAGGACCGGAGCCGAGGGTAGCGTTGACCGGCGAGGCGTCGAGGAACCGCGGAGACGTGGAGCTTTCGTTAGAGCTGAGTACAAGTAGTTTATTTACATGTTTACACGTTGGAGATTTCAGAAGGAAGCCCTCTCCAGATGTCGGACCCCCGGTTTTCTTCTCTTGGGTCTCCCTAGGTCTCTAGGCAGGGAAAAAGTTCATCTTTGGCACGGGCGAATCGCAAAGCGCGAGGTGACAGTTTGCGCACTGCATCACTGAGCCCCGCCCC
>JAJIZL010023987.1:78837-151544 GCA_023969395.1 Amblyomma maculatum | reverse complement strand
TTGTTTAAACTTTTTCTACCTATTCTACACTACCTCAGCTTTCAAAACCATTAAAACACCTTGCATAATTTTGTTGCGCAAGTAATTATGGCCACATCGATAAAGCCTTTGTCCAATTATAGCGCACCGCGCTGTTCTGAACATTCTACGGAATTTGTGAATTGTTCAAGGTTTTTAAATTTTGGCATATAATTTTGTAACAGGGAGAAATATATTTACAAAAGTGGATTAAAGATATATACATTGAGGAACAGCCAAGGAGCCAGGCTACGAGGGCCGCCCATTCGACGCACTTCTTTTTCTTAATCTTCCACAAACGAGCGCGCCACTTCGTCCTCATCATTCTCCAGCTGTAACAATATTTCTTCGCTCATGTTTTGTCTCGACTTCGCAAATCGACGGTGACAGACACAGCAATGAATGATTCAGAATCAATTTTGTGCGCGTCGAGGTCCTGAAGCGCTGTGGCATCAGGCAATACACAGACGTTTTTCGCAATCACCTTCACCTTAACGCGGATTGCACAAAAAGACGATAACGTTCAATGAGCAAGCAACGTATTCCAAATCATTTTAGTAGAATGAAAGAATTGGAAAGGGCATGGAAAACTGCCTCATTAAAACAGTGTTTGTAGGCTGCATTCGTTTTTTCGAATGACTCGACAGCGCACATTATTTTCATTCCTGTACAGTTTTTTTTTTATTCCTTTGCCACCGCCTAGCGCGGTTGGAATGGTCAAACTCTAAACTAATAGGCGGAAAAAACTATTTTTTTTGTTTATTGGCGATATATATGTTGTGCGCCATATAAATGTACCGGGGCCTTCATGCTCGCAGTCTGCACGAAAAACTGTCATTTTTTTTTACCACCGTGTGAATGCCCAAAACTAAAATGGTAACCTCGCGAGTCTTCCGGCTTTTCATTTTCCAGTGATTGCGTCTAGAAAGTACACACATCGTATTCGGTCCTTTCTCCAGGTAAACAGACGATGCTGCGCGTAGTTCCTTATGGATAATACAAAAGCACTAGAACAAAAACATCGCTGAGAAAATGGTCATTTGTTCCTTCAACTTGAGGCAACGTTTTCCTTCTCGGCAATGAAAAAGCTACCTTCTAATCACTAATTTAATGTCACATGAACATGCTATGGCGACACGATTTCGTTTTTATGCGCGTTCTCACTGACAACTGGATTTGTACTATAGGTTACGTATAGATGCAGGGATGTAATCGGCGTCCAATACAGGCATATTGGGTCGTGAGTGCTAGCCGGTCTGGGGTTTACATATGTGGTCGCACGGTCGTGCTATCATTAGATATAATTGTGCGACAAACGTATGCGCCTGCGAAGAAATCTGCATGCATGCCAATAGGCTAAAATCATAAACACATATAGCTGACCCCCAAAGGTGCGCCGCATATGAGCGCACCGAAAAGACGAATCCAGACAGTTGCAGCGGTACGCGCATGAATGCGTTATAGTAGTTGTCGTCCCGTACGTGGTACTTGGTGAGGTCCGAACGATCGGCTGAAATGTTGTCGGAATTAAATGCCGCGGTTTGGCGTCCAGCGCACGTGTATTCAACCATAAAAATGGAGAATTTGTTTTGATTGAATGGTCAACGGAAAATATTCACTTCGGCAGCCCATTAAAGCTGCGTTTTTAGGATGGCAATGACATTTGCGAGATCAGGGGAAAAAGTGGTCCATCGTGGGCAGTTTTCATACAGGGATAGCTAATACTGGAAAAACACAAGACAAATTGCAATGGTCCATTACAGCCAGTTTAAAACAACGGAACGGTCAACGTCGGAAGAACACAGGACACCTTGGTCCATTGTAGCCAGTTTTAAAAACTGAGCGGGCAACGCCGGAAGAACACTGGACAACATGGTCCATTGTAGCCAGTTTTAAAAAAGGAACGGCCAACGACGGCAGAACACAGGACAACTTGGTCCATTGTAGCCATCTTTAAAAAACTGAACATCCAATACTGGAAGAACAGAGGATAACATTGTCCATTGTAGCCATGTTTAAAAACCGGAACATCCAATGCCGGGAGAACACAGGACAACTTGGTCCATTGTAGCCAGTTTTAAAAAACGGAAAACCCAATGACGGAGGAAGGCAGGACAGCTTGGCCCATTATAGCCAGTTTTAAAGCCCGTGCGACCATTATTGGAGGAACAACGGCAATCTCGGTCCAACATAGACATTCTGTATGTACGACAGTGCCAATATCGGGAACTCACTGTACATCTTGGCCCAAGCTAGCCAGTGTTCGCTACTGGCAGCGCCAGCACTGGGAGAGCACTGGCTAGACTGGGCCATTGTTGGACATTGTGTTGACTGGCATGTCCTATGTTGGTAGCATGCTGGTTAGGCTGGCCCAATGTAGGGCCACTGGTTGCCGTCGTACTTACAACATTGGCCCAATGCTTTGTGCTGCCTGGGCTGTAGGATTTTATGTGCATCCTGTCTCCTTTCCCTTTATAAATCAAATTCATTTTACTCTGCCGCCAGCTGTCCGGAATTTGCTTATTCGTTATGACTGTTTCCAGAGCTTTTAACAACGTTTCCTTACTTTTTGGACCGAGTTCATTAATCAGCTTGATCGGAATTCCATCTATTCCTGTAGATGTGTTTTTAGGAATATTTTTTTCTGCCTTTTTCCAGTTTAGATTGGTTAGTTCTAAGCTGCTTTGTATTCTGCTACCTTGTGTTGCTTCCTGATTTGCGGAGATTACCCTATCGTCGCTCTTAAATGAATCGGCTATAACTGATGTAATGAATTTTCACTGCGTTATCGCCCTTTAAACAAATTCCCTCGTTATCTTGAATCCGATCCAGCTTTCTTTAATGCTTCTTCCCTAGCCAGCTTATATGGTTCCAGAATTTTCTTGCTCCGCCTCTAGAGGCAACGTGTATATCAGCCATCCAGCGATCGGTGGACTGTCTTATTTTACTTTGGACTAGGGCCTGCACTTGAAGTTTCTTTTGTCGATATGATTCCCATTTTTGGTCGATTTCCTCCTGAGATACCTGTGCTTTCTTTGCCATTCGGTGTTCCCTTGAAGCAGCCCGTCGTTGTTCAATAGCTTCCCTGATTTCCTTATTCCACCAGCTCCGTGGCTTCCTCTTTCCATTCCAGCGGTTTGCTACTTTAACCTCCTGAATTGTCCTCCTTATGAGTAGTTCTACCTGTTCATAATCCCAGTCTTCCATGGGGCTTTTCTCTATTGCTTCCTCTATGTCTGCTGCTATCTGCGCTATTTGATCGTCGTTTAATTTTGCGTTTACGTTTTGTCTAACTTCCATTTCTCTTTTCATCAAGGGCCCCATCTGCAGACTAATACGTTTATGATCACTTCCCAGACTGCACTCCCCTTCTTCGTCTATATCCATTTTTGTGACCTTGCTATAAATTTCCTGCGACATTAGACAATAGTCACTGGTCGTCTGCCTGTTGCGGAATTCCCACGTGATTTGGCCTTCACATTTTGTTTCTCTATTTACTATAACTAGATCGTGTCGCTCACAGAAATCTAGCATTAGCTTGCCGTTGCAGTCGGTGTATCCATCCAGATCGTCGATGTGGCCGTTCATATCCCCCAGTAGAATAATATTGGCCCCGTTTCCAAACTGGCTTATATCGTCACTGAGACATTCAACAAGATCCCTGTTTTCTTGCCTGCATTGATGTCCTGTTCCTAAATAAACTACCTCTAGCCATGTCCTTATGCCGGCAATAGTTCCTTAAAACTAGATATGCTCTTTACAAGATGATTTAATTCTTTGCCAATTTGTTCCCTGGTGTATCAACATACCTATCCCTCCACCCTTTTTATCCGTTCTCGTTCTGTTGCACCCTTCCCAGACGTAGCCTTCTATAAACGGCGGATCTTCTAGATCCCTGAGATGAGTCTCGCAAAAAGCGTACACACCTATTTTGTCATCCTTCAACTGCTGTTCTATCTTAGCCATTTCGCTCTTTTTCTACCTCCTTGCATGTTTATGTAGCTGATCCTAGTGTTAAATTTCTTTTTTGTACTTCTCTTTCTCGACCTACTCTTTGCCATTTTTGGGGGCTCAGCCTCCATTATTACACTTTCTTCTGCTTCACTTCTAACTACCTCTGTGCACTGAGTCCTCGCGGACCCCGTAAAAAAGCTACAGCCCTGCCTGCCAGGCGCCAGCCGATCTCTGCTCCCACCCTTCTGTTAAAATGAATGCCATCTCGCTGAAAAGCCCTACCAAAACCTGCTTTATGTACCTCCCTGTTTACCTCAACCACTTCGAAACGCTTCTCCAGGCTAAACTTTCTTATGCCCTGGTTAACTGGCACCACGTCCTTTTCCATCTTTCCGTTCAATCCTAGCACCTCTGGTACTGTGCATACAACCATCTGCGTCTGCTGTGCTATCTCCCTGATCTCGTCAACTCCCTTAGCTAAACTTTCCACCACTCCTGCAGCGTCACCATTTAGGACATCGTTTAGCCCCGCGGCTACTATTACCATACTGCGCTCTGCGGAATTCTTCTAATTTGTGAACTACCGTTATGCTGGTATGTGCGGTCGCATCCGCGGAACAGGAGACGAAGAGCGCACATAGGCACCTCGGAGCTTTCGCATCCAAACTTTTGCGTTCAGAAAATATCTGACTGAAAGAAAAAGGCTTTCAGCAGCAGTCAAGCAAGTTGGTCAGAAATGAGTGGAATTCACGCGCCTGATAGGTCGGCCGAGGACTGCAAGTCTAATATTTATGTGCTTCGGAGAGGCGGTGGCGCTCCACTGACCACGAGGAAGCAATCCAGGTCAACTTTATGTACTTTTTATCACTGAATGATTTCTAGCGACGGGCTATCGTAAAGGCTTTTTTGAATGGAAGAGAAAACGCTAGCGAGCTATCGCGGTGGGTCGAGCGGCGAAAGCGACCAATACCTACAGGTTGGAATGTTTTCACTCTGTCGCTGTCCCTTGCCGCTAAGTTCGCTCAATCGCTTGCATGTCAACCGGCCCCACCAGTTCCAGCAGTGAAAGTAAGGAAATGTAGCCGTTTCATGATTTTTATAGGTGCAATATTCGCCCTATTTGCTGTGCCCGCCAAAAATCCATATTATCTGTTTACTGCGTGAGCGGCTACTACGTGGAGTGCTCACATCTAGAGTGGCGTTATATTCATAAAGATCCATTATCCATTTCAGATCCATTTTACCCTCCCCTAGATCACCGCTGTTGGATGAGAAAGCCGCGGCCTTCTAGCGTCAGTATAACATTGGCAATTTGGCGATCGGATTTCAGCTTTGCCTGTCAGTCTAAAGCACCGGTTTTCCGGTTCGTGCCCTGAATAATGCTGCCTGTCGTGAACGGCGCGAGCTGCTATCCTAGAATTTGTGCGACTGGCCTCTATAGCTGCGTTCGTATGATGCAGCCGCCATGCAGACATCCGTCGGGATGAAACAGAAAATAGACAATTGATCCTTACAGAACAGTGAGTTAATAGAATAATTTTCCATAATGATCTCAACGAAAGTTGCTTTTATAAACGATTCTTTCATAGTCCATTTGTTGTCGCAAAATGTGCACATTTCAAGTAATGGCTGCTGTTCCTATGACCACATTAACATTTATTATCGCCAGGAACCTTACGGGATGCTGATTTAAAAAAAAAATGATTGTGCAGCGCTGTTTTACTAAATAAGTTGACGACAATTTTTTCTAGTCATCCTTGTCTCCAAGAGGTACATGCCTGTTCTTTCATACCTTCAGAAATTTCAGCTGACTGCGCCGAAATAGTTTCTCTTTGCTAGACAGCATCTCGCAAATTTTTGCCGCAAAGAATATCACTTGCTTGTTGCTCAACGGTTGCTTGTTACACGGGTATTCAGTTTTATATGTCCCTTATTTAAAAAACACAGCGTTAGGAATACGCACAAAAGGCTGGGAAGGCAAAGCCCTTTCGGCTGGTGCTTGAAATTCAGAAGCCGATCGTATTCGCCGAACTGGAGTTGCAATTGAAACAGTGCAAAGCGACACGCACGCATGCTACCGCTATTAATCGTTGGTTTTCTTGCGTTAATCATCTATATCCGCTTTTTATGCTCTTGGTAATTCGAAGAACAAAGCAATGTGAAAGATTTTGCTATTCACGGCATTTGTTACTATCTGAACTGCTGCTAGGCGAATTGCTAAGCACAGGCCGGAAATTGAAGAAGTGGAAGAAAAGAAGAAAATACAGGGGTAAGGTATGCAAAAAACGTACCAAATTAAAAAAAAAAACAGCAACTGTAAAGATAACGCACCGCTGGCATCCGCTAACCATCCTAGATATTTTGCCGCTATTCAAGGCATTTTGTGTACAACGCGTCCGCTTTCCCCACAGAATGCCCTGGCGCCCCTCCCCCACTGGTATCACTGCGTCCCCCCCTCCCACATACCAAAGAGGAAGAGTGGCGCGGAGCGCTCCGGTTCGAGCCTCTTTACCTCCTCGCCGCGAAAACGGTCTATAGACGTTCGTGGTGCATTCCGAACGCACTTATACGTTTTTCTCAGCCCAGACTTTCTTCGCGGCTATTTTCAGAGAATACCTAATTTATTTTGCAGCAAGACATTGAGCAAAATGCTTCGCATTGCACTGTTTTTGTCACTAGAAGTTTCAATTCAGGTGTATTTACGCAACAAAAATTTGTTTTGATAACTATTGTTTTTTGCATAGTGAGTGTGGGTCGCAATAAACTCTGCACGGAAACTACAAAGACTATTATTGACATGGTACTATGCTGACAATAATGACACATGGTGAACCTGAGATAATTATACTATTTTTTCTATATCCAAGGCTTAGAGCGGGTGATCTGATTCATGCAGAATGTGTAAAATTGCTAATAGGTAACCTATTCATTTAACGTTTTCATTTCCTAATGTTTGCTATTATTTTGTGAGATCACCAAACCGCGTCCTTTTTTTCACCAGACATTTATGCTCTCATATGTCTGTGAATATATTTGCTGCGAACTTTAAAAATACGTTTTGCTGTTGCTGATTAGAAATCTTTGTTATTAGGAAACGGAAAGCAAACCGGATGAAATGACATTGTGCAAATAGTATCTAATGACATGTAGTAAAATTAGCCTATATCTCACCCAATACGTTAGGGGAATTGCAGTTACTGAAAGCCCAGAGTAAATTTGGTGCGCAAGTTAGACAAATAAATGATGTTTCCCAGCGCAAACCGGAGCGCATGTTCGACGAACAAAGGATGTTTATATTTAACCAGCCAAAGGACGAGACACAGGAAAGAAGAGGACAGGACAAGGCTGGACAAGGGTTAAATATGAACCCTTACCAACTTGGCCAGTCGTCAACCTTGTTGAAAGGATGTTTTTTTTTCAAGTGGATGCTTGTTATTTCCTTCTCCCATAATCTATTGATGGGTACGCAGGCAGAGAGACTGTGGAATATTTTCATCCAGAAAAAAATTCTCGAGGCACTTAACATCCTGCACAGCGATAGCGCGAAACAGTTTGGGGCTGATGCGACTGTAATGTCTCTTGCAAGATCCCCGCCGATCACATTGTTTGTCTTCCGTACGGGATTCGAGGTGAGCAGCTCCACTAAGTGGCGATGTCGCGTGCTCGTTGCAGCACTAGCTTGTTCTTCATAGCTGGAAGCAAATGGCGTGCGCCACGCCCTACTGGAGACTGGGTTGATGGTGTCGCGATTATACGTTGCTATGGAGATGGTAGGAAGTTTAGACAAGGAGACCTAAGATATAATTCCTTTTATCTTATTTGCTTATTTTGTATTATATATATACCCAACTTGTTCTCCTGTTTTGTTTCCTTTGCATCCACTCCTGCATGGGCCCGAGAAGGGACTGCAGTATTTGTGAATAAATAAATAAATAATAAATCAAATAAATTCCCACGTGCTTCATGTGGCTTAGTCAGTTAACGCTCTCGGCTGGTTTGGTTTATAAAACTTTATTTCCCACAGTGGGGATCCTGAAGGACACTAGGCTAGGCGTCAGGTGCAGATGGCAGCTCCCACGTCGGCCCAGAGAGCCCGAAGCTCTCCGCCGCCGCGCGGCCCTCCTGGACAGCCCGAAGCTGATCATGTAGTGAATCACTTTTTAGAACTTCGTCCCAATGCTTCTTTTTCTTGGCGTAGGCGACGCTCGATGCACAACCACACAGCATATGGTTTAAGTCTACACGGTCACTGCACCGTTCCCACCATAGATTTCCTTACACTAACTAGAGGGAAAGCTGAGGGCGCTGCACTTCAGCCACCATGGGCGCGCTAAGAATCACGGGCCGGTGTGCTACTTGTTGCGGGACAGTCGGTTTTTCTCGGGTACGTGGAGTGGCGTTACTGCAATGTTCCTTTTTCGTCATCATCATCATCTGAAGGTGCGTACATAGACCGCGAAAGCCATAGTAGCGAAGGCGCAAAAGCAGACGTCGCCAATAAATGGTTTCTGTTTCCCGAAATGCCACTAAAAACTTCCTTAAGTGATTGCACAACCATAAATATTTTTATAACGTTTTTCTGTTTCAAATTTTGCCTATTAAGTGCGAAATATTGGTATTTGTGCTGCTCAAAACTAAGCCAATAGGAGAAAGAGATCTCGCTTATATTGGATAAATATCACACTGACATGCTGTTTCTCTCTCTTTTTGCAATTTATAGTCACAATATTCAATCTTATGGCATTATTTACGGTAGAACAACGCTTATCTTTGCATTAGTTTTGGCCAAAAGTTGTAGTTCTGCACTCGGTAGCTCTCCGGCCCATGATGCTTTTAGCGCCCATGTTGGCTGAACTGGCCGTCTGGAAACTTCATGTAAACTCCCATAGACGGCAGCACAGCTTTCCCTCTAGGTAAGAGTAAGAAACTCTATGGTTCACACACCTTTTGGCCGTCGTAGTCTGCGTCGATGTGCTTCATGCGCTAGGGGTTGGGGTATGAGTTCGTTTGGAGCAAGCGTAACGTGACTGACAGTTTGAGGGTTAATTTCTTATCCGGGATGGGAAATTCCTAGATGATCGAATGGGTATGCGTTCGATTTGCGGTGGAGGATGATGGAGGGTATTTTTTTTAAAGATTAAAGAAACCCCTAACGATATCTCGTTGAATCCCGCCAAATTATGCAGGCGCATCTTCCGAATGCGCAAATCCTGCCAACAACCATGAGCCTAAAAAAGCTTTTGCTTTTATATTTGTCGCCCTTTACACACAATGTAGACTAAACCAGATGACAGCACCTGCGCTCAAGCATACACAATAGTAGAAATAGCCATCGCAGTCTGAGGCCGTCTGTGTGAAATACGATAAATATTGATTGTAATTGCGCATTTAGAATACCCGCCTTAACATCGTCCATACTGAAAGGGTTTCCTAGGTTTAGAAGTGTTTTAAGGAAAGCTGCATACCACTCTTGTCCAAGAACATTGTTCTTGAGGAAAGAGATGTTTTGAAATTAGGACATCAAAAACAAGCTCTGAAAAGGTACAATGCTACTGGCTACGTTTTCTAGTCTTTTCAAAATTATCAGGCACAATAAGAAAGGTAGATTGCAGGCACATTATCAAAAAAGGCTTCAACAACACGCAGGGTAAAGTGACAAGAACACGTCGTTAAGGTCACATAGGCGTGCTTATAACTGACAAGTAAAGCTTAAGAACAGAGCGTTCTTCCCGTGGTTGAAAGAACAATGCTTTTTTTCACTTTTAATTATGGTTACATTGAAACCATGTTCTCAGCTAATTGCGATCGAAATAACGAAGACTCTGAAAAGCCTATATGAAGGGTGAATGCCTTGCATTTACCCTGTCATTGTGGTGTTTCCTTACTTTTTGGGACAAAACCTAGTTAGCACGGTATCGTAATATGACATTTGATATTAAATTTTAGAGCTTGCCCTACAAAGAGCAATGCCGCACGAGATGCGCATATATAGAAGCAGTAAGCTGTATGAGGAATTTCTTGGGCATTATTTGACGTTCTGACTAAAAATGAAGTTCTGCCATAGCTCTCTGTCTGGTACTCAGTGCCACAGCTTTTGGCGCCAACCGTTTGATAACGAAGGACCTTTACGACGTAGGAAATTTCCTAACATATACTGCTAACCGCTAAAACCATACAAATGCTAATCATTTCTCCCTACAGATTTTGTTTGTTTAAATAGGAGCAGGGCTTCTGGTGGCATTAAGTGGCATCGAATTCATTCATCTATGCATGTGACTGCTAAATATAAGAGAACGTTTCTGGATGTCGAAGTTATACACATGCAGTGAAAAGTGCATGTAAACGTTCTGCAGAACATAAACTCTCAGCAGTGAACACTGCTTGGCTCTGCTTACTGAGCACAAACTTATATGCATATTTCCGAAAACGGTATGAAGCCAGTCGTGATGGCTGAAGAAGGTTTTGAGGAATGAGGTCAAGCCCCCGATGAAGTTTCTTACCGGGTCTGACGAGTGGATGCCGCACGCGAGGCTCAGTAGCCTAAATAGTGAATTCAAGAGAACAACTAAATGCGCGTCTTTCATCGCAATAAGGCTGATTATAGAAGTAATTTACCTATTTCAGAATAATATTGGGGTTAATGTATTTATTCTTTGCAACAGTTGAAGCCACCTGATGGTGATATACGACATTGAGCATCACTGTGTATTTAACATGGAGTCTACAGCCTTTGTTTTAAGCCTTGTATTACGACGTCTTTAATAAACGTGGAAGTCCTAGCCATTGGAGAGGGTAAGAAAAGATCTTCTTGCCATCAGTAAGTATGGAAACTTGGGAATGCATTACGAGCCACATAGCATGGCTCAGAAGTGGACCCCTAGGGCGGTAAACTTTTGACAAAGCTGAACATGCGGCTATTTTCAAAACATACCTATTTTATTGGGCGGCATGACATTGAGCAAAAACGCTTGCATTAGCATTCTTTTTGTCACCAGAATTTTCAATACAAACCCTGATAATGTTGTCTCGTGGCTCATTACACTAGTCTAATTCCCACAGAAGAAACAAATACCATGATGCTGCTGCTTATTATCATCATATCGTTCGCAAAACCGATTCTAATAGTTGCTTGATCCTCCATTCTTCTACATTGATTTACGTAGTGCTATCATTTTGTTTGCTCTTGTGGTCTGGTTATTCTGTTACAGACATGGAAGGAGCGGGAATCGGCGCGGACAGGAGCGCTCGCGCTAGGTCCGCTGGGATTCACTGAATGTCGTCTCACCGTCATCGATTATGTTCTCTAGTTTTTCTTTTCCTATGTTCACCGGCTTGCAACAGTTTGGTGGGGTGTGGGGTATGCGCGGTACGTCGTCATCACTCGTAGTCTTAGCCTGGAGCTTCGGTGCACTGTGTGTCCTTGCGCCGTCGGTAGCGGGTTCCATATAGCGCATCGCCTGGCTGTTCCCCAGCGTGCCTGACCCGCGCCGCCTTGCCGTTCCTCCGCCCTGTCCCCTGCCCCGACCACAAGACACAGCGAAGATACCAAATGATCCCAACAACCCGAGATGCCACTCACAGGACCACAGGACAGAGTGAGACCCAACTGACCTGATAACCTCACTGCCGAGACGGTGACCAGAAGACCCCACCGAACCAAGACGATACCAAATAATTGACATACCCAGCCATTGCCATGCGAGGCATGCCTTGGCTTCGGCTATCGGATATTGGCGACCTGTGGCGCGAAAGCGTCCTGGGCCAGGCGTCATCCGAGAACCATTGTGGTGGCAAGCCTTTCTCCTTCTTCCATTTCTTTAGCATCTAATCACGCCCATGGATCTCATCGATATCGACAAGCTTCCTCGCCCATGATCGGGATGATCGCTCGGTGGCCCCTTAATGATACAGACGAGGAAGAAGTGGGAAGTGGCGCGGGCTGGTGCGTTCGCGCTAGACACGCTGGGATCGCCGCCCCGTAACAACATCTAGTAGTTTTAACCAGCCTTTCTTCTCAAAAGGATCGTTCACGTTAGGTAAAGCGCAGGAAGATCTAATGTAAAAGGAAATAAAGATTACATTATTGCTTGCGGTCTTGGGTTCACAAGAATACCAAACCAAAACGTATGGAGGAGTTAGGGAGGAAGGAAGAGAAAAACACTTCTTTTCGTTTTCAATGATCTCAGTAAGACAGTTTTACTGCATGATACCTGCTATTGAAAATGTTCAATTGTTTGTGCTTGTGCGTGCCTGAATAAGAGAATTGAATGATAAAAAGTTCCATTAAGAATGAAATTGAAGATTCGGTTTTATTTTGTCAAAATTTTACGGCAGCGGAGTGACATTGCAGGTTATATAAGAGGCTTGGTTTTCACCTTCATGAAAAACGAAGTGGCGCTTCGAGGATAGAACCAGCCTCCTTGGGATCTGCACTAGACGACCTAAAAAGTCAGTCATCACGGTGGGGCGTCATGCTGCAAATTATACCAGACACCCAACAAAACTTTATATATTTTACCTTTTCCTTTCAGGTTTGCTTTTCTAATTATATTTACCAGTATTATGCTTTTTTCAGGCATTAGATACTGACGAGAGAATTTGGACCACGCTTAGAAGTTACACTCGCACAACTCAAGGAAAAAACAACACTTGCATTTACGCTTGGAAGTTCTACCTTAAAGGAACAAGATATCAGTTTGGCCAATATTATAAGGCTGGTAACAAATCGTGAGTGTTCCTAAAATATTAGTCAGCTGTAAATAACGCTGTTGAAACTGATTACACCAAAATAGAGAAGAAATTGGTCATTAAAAGCTTTTGCAAATATATTTATAATTTTCAATTCAGGTCTTAGAATGCTTCTGAGATTTTAACCGCTTTACATTCTCTTTTGCGATTTAGAAATCTCTGCGCTTTTCTGAAGTTTTTCGTAAAGTAATTTGTCAGTGTGCAGTGTGGTATCCATAAAAAGTATTTTAACGCTGAACTAACCTTCCTTTGGGCTAGCTTCCATCGTGACAGCAATAAATGTTTGCCCATAGGTATTAATTCCTAAGAAGAAATATATAAACATATTTTCGGCTTCTGTAAAATTGTCGTCGTCAGCTATTCAAGCCAAGCTTATATCAGCTTATAAATCTGCTAAGCTACACATATACTCTAAATGAGCTCAGATCCCACATATTGCATATTTGTGCTTAATGATTTAGATAGACTATTTATTCACTCTAGTCGGTTTAGAGCTATCGCGCAAATAACTAACAAGGCAGGCCCGTTGAAATCATCTGGATGGTATAAAAACGAATTGTTAGGAATAGTGTCCTAAGTGTTATCAAATATTTTTATATCGATCTTATTTATTTAAAAGTATCGTCCTTTAACTACATAAGGTTATTAGTTTTGCAGAAGGACGTCGCCAGGAAGCACTATACTGAAGGCTTCCCGCTACATGGAGAACAAATTCAAACGGTACATCTATGATGGCAGCTAGTAATTTTGAAGCATATAGGAATGCAGTGCTGCAACGTTAGTTACATCGATAATGACCGAAGTAAAATGCAGGACGGAAAGGTTCATCACTAAACAATGCATCTTATCGTATAGCATGGCAGGTGTAAGCTAAGCATAAGCATCGTTAGAGGTACTGAAATTTGAAAACCGTGGGATGTCACACTGACTGACACAAATGCACAATTGCACTGACTTATCTGGAATAAAAGGGAAACAATACTTAATCAGTGCAATAAAGTTATCATTTGATATCGGACGGCAGCAATTTTCTGCGTTGTTGGCTTGCATAGTTAATACTCTTGCGATTGCTAGTGAACTGTTTTAATGCTTCGAAGCACGAAAATATCACACTGCGTTTACAAAACAAAAATTATTCCGCGAACGCGTGATGTATCGGAGATCTCAACAGGTGAATGCAGAGCACGTTGACCTCTAAGAAAAGAAATCGAAAATGACTAAAAATATATGTAAGAATATCTTGTATCCTACTGAGCAGAAAGCTGCATAAATGAGGGCCATATGTGATGCCAGAAGAGATATGAATTTATTAGGCTATGTATAAATTTACGACGAGCAGGCAGTGAAAATAAATGAAATGCTTTGATTATTCGCCGGTTCGAAAAGCAGTTTAATGCGATAGTGAGAATAGTGTGTTCATGAAATTATAAATTAATGATAAAACGACTTCAACACACCTCGTCGCGCCCGTCGGGTAGATAGTGTAAGTGTTTAAATTTATTTTTCGCACTGAAGTGACTCATAGGAGGAAGGAACAGATATGTAGAGGTTGCTTTTTAATAATTTTAAGACGATTGTTTCGCATAATACACTGAAACGTTGAATGCCAGCATTTTATTTAGAGGTTTGCTTGTATATTTCACTATGAGGGTCTAGATCTGTTGAACCTTTAGCGACAATCTGCGAGAGAAGGCTCGGTATATTTTGATAGAATGCACCAAGCATTGTCCTCCCGCACTCCCATCAATTCAATTTTCCTCATTTTTGCTAACACTGTAGAAATGTTGAACAACGTTAATAATATGAACTATATGTAGAATTGATAGTGCAAATACAATTAGAAATTTGGAGTCCATTGAAATCTTTAAGGATCGTAATAAAAGCTACCTTTAGGCAAGGATACTTGAATAACAGATAATATACAACGTTAGTATTGTTACTAGGCAATTCGCTGATAAATATTTCAACCTTTATGTATGCTACTTTGTTTCTTAAGGAAGCTGCAGAAGATTCAGCAAATGACTGCGTACAGTGAATGTTTTTTTGAAGAGGCATACGTAAAATTTCAGGACAGTACAGACATTTTTACCACCCTACCTTTGCACAGAGGACGTAATAGTGTGCTGACCATGCCCAATCACTTGTTTGTGGACAAAAGCCCTTTCATTCAATGTTTAGGGTCATTGGTGCTAAAATTAAAGGACGCGGGTCCAATCCAGTGCCATCTCAAAAAAAAGGGTGCCCCAGGTCGGGATGAAAAATCCTAGGTTGTAAAATGCCCGGAAGCATTCTGGTACGGCATCCTTCACAACCTAGGGTGCTTTGATATGTTGAACCCTAAATCTAAGCATATCGAACCGGGTAATACACTACAAGGCTCCTGCACAGCTCCTAGCTAAAGTAGTTAGGCAACGGAGTTTAAATGACTGGGCTGGGGTGAAAGTTTATATTTATGCTGCCCTTATCTGCTCCTCGTATACTTTTCCTTTGAAATCAAGCATATAGTAGCAGCTAGTTATTAACAGTTTAAGTAGAAACAGCAAAGAAAGATATATAAAAGCGTTTGTGCAGAACGTTTATGCAAAGTTTACGTTTTTCTAAACTAGACTGAGTGTACTAAGAGAGTGGAAATATTAGAATTAGCAGAAAAATTCTTAAATATAACCGTCATGTCGATAACCGGAATGAACTTTATAAATGAAAAAGAAAAGATGTTATCTGCATTGTACTTCTTCCTGCTGAGTTACAGAAAGGAGCAAACTAATGCCTTGAAGTAAAATTACGTGATAATTTAATTTTGTTTTTGCCCAACTGAACCAAAGATAGAGTTACAAAGCTAGTGGCGAATACTCTGCTAACACATATGTTAATTAAGGAGAGGAAATAAACTATATTGTTTGTATACGCTGATTGAAAATGAATTGATTAATAGCCAAATGTGAGATGTCGCGGAGGCAACTGGAAATAGATGAGGTGAATGAACACAGGAGTCTTCTATAGTAGAGAAGGATTAACGTGTGGTGCCTAAGGTTAGCAAAGTATGTGCATTGAAAATGCGACTAAGTGGAAAGATAATAGCATGCACGTTGGGATGCTAGATTAGGATATATTCGACGCTCCAAATTGCGGCGTATCGTGTTTTATTGGTGATCAGTGCCGGATATGAGTAATGCAGTTGTTCTAGGGTCAATGCAAGAAGCAATGTGCCTCTCAAACCACCATTTCAACTATTCGTTTGTGGGTATGGCGCGTATAGTATCTGAAAATAACGTTCTTACAATAATAAATTATGAAACGCACTCCCGGCGTGCGTAACAAAGCAATAGACTTGTTTAGTGCCTAAATTTCATTTTTGCATATACAAAGGAACTTTGTATGCAAATATAATGGAAGGAGCCGGCCCATTATTTCGGCTAGTCCTAACTGTAAGCAAAATGAGGACAGGTGAGACCAAGCACATTACGATGAATCCATGTTTGAAACTTGTGTATACCTCTGATCTAAACACTCGTCCTGTGATCAGTGGTTTGTTCGGTGAATATTCCGAAACATGCTTTGTTGGATCTAATTACGTATACATTTGTTGCGCAGCCGTAGCACGTAAGTGCCGTCATATGGGTCCGCACACACGTCACAGTTAATTCCAGGAAGCGCTAATGGTCTGATGTAGTGTTTTAACTAGGCATATTCTCTTTAACATTTTACTGACCCCTTACAAATAGCGATGTTTCATCAAATGACGTTTTTAGTCAACTCCTGCCTGAAAGCACTGACAGCTTATTCGCATACTTCGTGTTGCACCTAAAATAGAGGCAGTCGAGCAATAAGAACTTCAAAGATATGAAATGTATGACTCAATACATTGTAGCTGCTTACCATATAGATGTCCTCAGGGATTTGTGATACAGGAGCCACAGCCGCTTATTGAAATCCTCGCAGTACTTGTAATCTTAGCTGAACTTAGCACTTGGGCCCTATCCTCGACACGCATGTTCGCTTTTCGGAGCCATATTGTTTTTCTGATTGGTATTATAGTACACGTTTCAGATTTGTGGCGCGAAATTTTGAGATGTCGAAATGCCTTTTTGCCGTGACGTCAAAATTACATGGCCTTGCAAACGAATCTTTAGCAGAGCTATTCACGCTGCCTGGATGGCAAATATATGAAATTGCGGGGGATAAAGAAGGTGTATAAGGCAGTGAGGAAAGTATTCGTGCTTTTATCACGAATGAGATGACGTGTACTGCTTGCTGTCAAGGGGCCCTCGCTGAAATCTGATTCGCAGACGTGGAGTAGCGTGAAAAACGTCATGCATGCATATTATTCGATGATGTTAAAATGACTTTCCATGACGTAAAGGATGTGCTCCCATTGCATTAAATGGCAGAATTTGGGCGCTATGTTTGGCACCACGTTGAGGCGAGCGCAACTAATGTTGAGAATTTGACGTGGAGTATAGGCGACTGTTAACCGCAGTTTGGTAAACAATTACTACGGGGGGAAAGTAAACTGAGACACCTTGTTGTAATTGCACTGAAACGACATCATAAGGATAAATTTCAGCTGCGTAATTTTTTAGTGATTTAATGATGAGGACGCAAATTTACAGCCACTCGAGGGCCCTAGCTGCACTCCCGTTGCAAAAGCGTTTCCCTCATAGAGGAACCATGGATCCGCGCGGTTGTTGCCAAGCGCAGCAATGGCGGTCTGCTAACTCGAGCGGTTGATCTGAGAGACGCGAGGCACTCGTGGACTCTTCGTGAATGCGACAACCTGAGGAGGCATATGGTGTGGTGGCTGTGAAAGGAACTTGGAGGCGACTGGCAGCGAGGGATCACCAAAGACTATCTTAAACGCTGGCCTTAAACATTAGCCTAAGACTACGCATTTACCTGAATGTTTATGAAATGAGCCTTCCCAAGATGAAAAAAGCAAGACAATTTACTGACATCTTCATTTTAATAAATGAATGTACGCCTGATGCACGTGGAACATGTTTCCTTGGCACATGTGACGTGTTTCATGTAAAGGTTTGCTCAGATGTGCATCCAGGCTCGCCATTTGTTCAGTGTTTAGAAAAGAGTAATTAGTACTCTAGAGCACGTTATGTCGATATCTCTAATCACATGATGTTTGTAATTGATTGTTTAATGTTGAGTGAATTTTTATACAGCCAGAAAACATCTCCCGTTATTTCTTGCGTATTATCGTTTCGACAGTAAGGGATACGTGCACGCGGCGTCGTAATAGCTTCATGGCACGATTTACTGAGGCACAGTTCGCTTTCTTTCCTTTTTCTCTCTTCATCCCCCTCTACATGTGTACGGTACATTACTTGGCATCGTCTAGCTAGCCGCCGTGCTACTCCATTTTTCTCTTTTCTGTCTGTCTCAGACATCTTTTACATTTCGTAGGAGCCTTTGGCGCGCCAACGCATGAAGATATAACCAATTGTAAGGACCAGCTTGTGCATTCCACTTCGTCGGTTTTGTGTGTGTGCGTGTGTGTGTGTGTGGGGGGGGGGGGGAAGAAACACAAACACTCTTTCTATCTCTCTCTCAGCTCTCTCTCTGCGCTGCCTTTTGCGCTTCATAACTGAAGCCGACACATGATGTCAGAAACTTAACGAGACTTGCAGACCGGGCTCTAGCCGGTCATACGCCGGCTCTTTAAAAAAGGTGGGCAGCACAGCCAGTGTCTAATAACGTTTGATGCTTCAAGACAGCGAGCCTTGTCCTCACACGGAACATGCCGGCCGCACGGGCGTCTCTTTGCCAGTGCATGAGCTATTTCGCAAATCTCTCGATTCCTTTTGTTTATGACGGGGTCCTCAAAATGTTTTATTTCCTGCATTCAAATGCCGCTGATAAGTCAACGTGGGAAGTAACTAGCGCTTATGAGGAGAATGCTACTTCCCGCTCCCATTTTGCGCCATCCACTGTCACTATTCCATTGCCATTCTTGCTCTTCAACTGTAACGCTCTAAACGATGACAGGCAAATTATAGGAGAGAAAAGGTAGGCTTTCGTCATTCTCTTCTTAGAAGATACCTAAGAGACCCTGTAATTTTTTATTATCTTTATTTTATATAAGCGACGTTTACCCTAGACATGAAACAATTTGAAAAGGCCTTGACACGCATTCATGTCTGTACACCAACTAAGCGCTAGTGATAAAGATTTGTATAGGCGCTGCGTGTGTATTGCTCGACCTACTCGGTTCTGAATCTTTATTACAATCTTTTGCTGTCGGCGCCACCCCTGTCTATACGTACGCATGCGTCACAGCAAATCATTTAGCTGAGCGTTTTTAGTGCCAGGGGAGCTGAGCTTCAGCGGATAAACTAGCCGAGCGTCCCGTGAGGAACAAATTTTAGTTCCCCGTATCTGTAACTCGCCTGAGCGGATACGGTCAGCGCGCTCTGCTTTGATATCCTATACAGGCCCGCCCACGATTGAGCCAGCTCGGGCTCGCGCGTATGGCCCCGCTTGGGAAGGCTTCCCAGCAGGCAGAAAAATTGCTTCGTAGACCTGGTTTTTCTCCTCCGCGCTCCGCGCTCTGCGCATGTGCAGTGGCTTGTCCACTCGCCCGCTTAGCTCCGTCGGGTGCAAAAACGCTAGCTAAAAGTCTATTATCAGCCACGTAGACGAAGTCGTACTAAGCGAGTGCCAAGGAAAAGCATCCACGTTTCCTTTTGCTCTTGTGAAGTGCAGTTCTTTTGTTCGCAAATGCGTCTCACTTTGACTGGCGTGCCGCCCTTTCATTCCTCACCTTCTGCACCTTTCCTGCCCTCTGACTCGCTCGCTAGCAACCTGCTGACTCGTGGCCATTGAACAGGTGCTTCGGCAGCATGTTTTCTGCGTGCCTGCTCCGTTTTATATTTTTACGTGTTCATGGTGGGCTATAGGCAATATGGAAGTGATCTTACTCTAAAGAAAATGTCACAGAAGACGAACACATCCCTGTTTTATTATCTACATAACTATCATCGCACCCCAACCCATACCATTCCTTACCTTAATTTTTGCAGGCAAGCCATGGTTTTTCTATAGATGCATAGTCTAATTTTGTGAAAATAGAAAATCGGCATTTCTTCTGGTCAACTTCGTTATTGCACAAGCTATAAATATATTTTTTTTGCTCCATTGTGTCATTGTTGCCTTCGTGTTATCGCTTAAGCAACGTTTTCGCTATTCGCTTTTCTAATTTCTCAGCTTTCAATGTCCGAATGTGATGACAACAAGACGTGCACTTTTACCGGGAATTTCTCTCAAACGCGACTACTAGGACTAAACTGTCAGGAGGTTGCGTCAGTTTTGCAGATAATGATTTCGAGAATGGCACCTGCGTACTGATGCAATCAATGCAGCTTTGAAGCAGGAGATCTCCATTAGGACCGAGATTTGGGCGCTGAAAATTGTGTTCCATACCAAAATGTGGTCGATTCAGCAGTCCATTCACCGAGATAGTGCATAGGGCAACTTTCTAAACGGTTCTGTTCGTGTTACCCGAGTTTTCATCCTACAGGCGTTCGTCGGCGGGTGGCATACAATTAAGTTACCGTTATAACAAATTATTTGAATTTAATGGTAAAACCATTTACGGCTATGAGACCTTTATTTGTGCTGCTTGTAAGGAAGAAAGCGAGCATCCGCTTCTTACGCGCATGACTGATTAGTGGCTGATTAGAAAAGCAGCCGGGCGCGGATAACATCCTAATCACCACAAACGTTTCCTCCCGTCTCTAGTTTTCTCAAGGGTGCCGTGGGTAAGAAAAGTGTGGCGGTTTAGCTCGAGCAAACCTAGTTATCTGACTGGCTGTGGGATCATATTGGCACTATGTGTCGGCGAGCCTCTCGAATGTCGCCGGCGTCTGCCTCGAGCCGATCGCATTTGCACTTTACAGGTGCTTGTCGGCGAGCTATCATCTGAATGAGGAAATTAAGCTTGATACAGGCCGGCGAGGACCTTAATCAAGAAGCGCCTGAGCAAGAAAATGGTGGCGTAGCTGTCATTAAGGCCCCGCCCCCTGCAGCTTAGTAGCATGGCATCACACGGGAGAGCCTTTGTGTCCTGGATCGGAACAATCGCTAGGTGGCCCCTGTCAGGAGCGCCCGCGAGGTGGAGTATACGAAGAGTAGAGTTACGCTCTCGAAGTCTCTCCAGTACGCCTTCAAAAAGCAAATGAATGGTTCTCCCTAGCAAAGGACTTTATACACGTCAGTTTCCCGAGTAGCATAAAATTGTCTATGATGTGGGAGCTCGCGCTGGGCCAGCTCGTGACCAGAGGGGCACCGCACGTGTGGCCCAACAGCGCCATGATAGGTCCCAACTCGTATTTATTTGGGCTGCCCGAATAGGGCTGTCAGAATTCGCCCAAAGATGTCCAAATATGGACAGAACACCAAAATCACATAATGGGCCTTACTTTTGTGCAGGCGGGAGCCGCGCCATTGATCAAAGTTTTAATTTTCACGTCGATTATTCCCTCAGATAATTGAATTGTGCGGGCGCGAGCTTTACGGAGACCAGCCCGATTTGAGCTGGCCCACCTGTCGCCTTCACAATTTGAATCTGTCATTTTCGGGGTAGCCCAATTTGCATTACCCATCAAGTGTGAAGCATTGACCACTATGTTTTTACTTTGTATGCTATACTCAGCAACATAAGACAAATTTATTCCCAACACTATAATAATACGGGCTGACTCACATTGCCCTCTAAATGTTGGTCTGAAAGTTTATTTCAGCGCTGTGTGTCAAATAATAATATAATAATGGCGCAGATTCCTTGGCGGAGGCTAGGGGATTGTTCAGGCGCTCCACTTCAAAAATTCTGGAATGATTTTGAGAGGCGGCGAGGAGAAGGAGATCGTTAAAGCCGATGCTGAGAATACACTGTTCAGTGATATATTCTTCGATGTCCGTTGGTCGTTGTCCATACGGTGGTAGTAGCGCGTTAGAGAAAACTCGTGCAAGCCTAGTTCACGGTAGGGGCGGTAGGTGCAAGCCTAGTTTGAAATAGATGGCCGAGCTCGCCACAGTGAAAAGAGAGGGGTCGTTGATCGGGACACGGCAGATGTCTGATCTGCGCCACGGTGGTCGTTGACTCGAACTGTAATTTGCCGGCTGCACGCATGGCAGAGGATCATGAGACCGAGGTACAATTGGCGCCGGCGCCGGTGCAGTGGACAAAGGCGGCGTTGGAGCTTGTGGTACAGGTCTAAGTGGCGCTGATATTGCCGCGGAATGTCCCAAAAAGTCTTCGTATGTCTAGGCAGCCCTGCACTAGGCCATTACCCAGGGAGTGCGGCCTGATGGTTTCGCGTACCTCGTCGCGAATGATATGGACTACAGTGGCAAAATGCGGTTTAGTCACAACCCAAAGCTTTTGCAGTTGGTTCTGCACCACAGAGCGAACATTTCACGGTTTTCTCCATAAGCCGAAATCGACTTCTTAAAAAACGCAGTGAAATAAGGTCAGCTCTAAGCATTGGCCCGCTGCCGAAGGACCCTCTGATCCATTTTCGATGCTTCAGACAAAAACTCGACCACTTTAGCCGAGGGAGTGCACACAAGGCCAGCAAACAGCTGTTCTTTTACCACGCGCACTAAGTGGCGCAATTTATTGTCCTACGACACGTGGGATAAGCACGGCGTAGCAGTCGCCTCATGTCTTCACAACACATTGTTATAGTCTCGTTGGGCATCTGGAAACGAGACTGGAGTGCCCACAGAGCTTGTTCTCTGTGGTCTATACTAATGAAGTCTTCGAGAATACGACGGTAAAACTCACACCAGGAAAACAAAACGGCCTCGCGGTTTTCGCATTGAATCAGCGGTTGCGTAGAGGTACAGAATCCGCCTCGCATGCAAGAGGACCGTGGTTCGAATGCCGGTGCCACGTAATTCTTCACCAGATTAAAAAAAAGAGAACCCCGCCGGTCGATGGAATTGCATAATTGCATAAAACAGGTTTGAAGTGCAACCTGATCCCGGTGAATGCCTCCGCCAACGCGCTCTCTCAACAGAACAGGAGTTGGCCACCCTGCTGATGTAATTGGCCACCACTTCCCATGATTAGTCCTACAAAATCACGGCCCTCAGTCAGCAGCGGCTGCGCAGTAACGAACCGCGGCGGCGGCCAGGTCTGTGACGCAGTGGGTGGTGCTACTAATATCTGGCTCCGAGGACATGCTGCCTTTGAAAAAGTGACCCTGTCAAAGGTTAATGCTAGAATCCTAGCTAATGAAGCTAGTTTAGCAGTGCTGTTAAAGGAACTATAGGGTATGCAGTGGGATATCATAGGCTTAGTGAAGAGACAGGCCAAATGAGGCATATAGTGTATTGAAGGGCGGGAAGGTACTGTGTTATTGACGTTTACCGGAGAGACAAGAACTAGAAGTAGGTTTTCTATCAGTAAAAATATAGCTAGTAATATAGATGAATTCTATAGCATTAATGAGAAGGTTACCGGCATTGTAGGCAAGCTAAATATGCGGTGTAAGCTGAATTTTGTACAAGCGTACGCTCCTACATGTAATTATGATAACCAGCATTTGAAAGCTTCTACGAAGATGTAAAATCGGAAGTGGGAAAGTAAGAAAACAATATACTGTACTGGTGGGTGACTTCAGTGCCAGGGTAGGTAGAAAGAAAGCTGGAGACCTAGCAGTGGGCAACTATGGCATTGGATTAGGAACAAGCAGAGGGGGTTACTTGTCCAGTTTTCTGAACGTAATAACTTATGAATAATGAATACCTTCTGCAGCAAACGAAAGAACCGGAAGTGGACATGAAAAAGCCCAAATGAGAAGACTAAACAAAATTGATTTAATAGTGTATTCTAACCCTGGCTATATGCAGGATGTAGAAGTCATCTGAAACGCGCGATTCAGTTACTACAGGATGGTAAGGTCTCAAATTAATCGGGGTTTTAGAGGCAGCGGGACAGATTAGTGAGAAGAAGTCCATCAACTAATTAGCGACAAGAGGAAAAGTAGAAGAAACTCAGGCTCTCCCTACAGAATAGATATCCAGCTCTAAACGAGGATGATGACATTGGCCTCAAATCAATGAATAATAGTTTTTGCAGCGCGTAGCCGGACAAGGAACTATGGAAAACCAACCTGCCGGACAGCTTGTCCTGTTCAAATGAATAATAATTTCAGAGATATTATTACTGAATGCGCTGTAGACGCAGGCGGTAGGATAGTTAGAGAGTATACCGGTAAGCTGTTTAAGGAGATGAAAGATTTGATTAAGAAATTTAAAAGTGTGAAAGCCTCCAACCCAACACACCGGATTGAACCGGCGAAGATATCAAGGCTAATCAATTGGCGCAAGGTGGCCGACATAAGGAAGTATGAAATAGGAAATAGTGAGCATGCTCTAAAGCATGGTCCTAGCCTGAAAGCGGTAAAGAGGAAATTAGGCATATGCAAAAATCAAATGTATGCACATAGAGATAAGGCAGGCAATGTCATTATAACATGAACAAGTTATTCAGGGTAGCCTCTACAGGTAGCCTACAGGTGACATGGACAAGATAATCAAGGCAGCCTCTACCTTTACAATAGCCATATAAGTCAGGACAAGATTGAAATTGGCTGTAGTGAAGGGAAATCAGACGTTCCACCAGTAACGAAGAAAGCCTTAGAAGCTATGAAATGCGAAAAGCAGCGGGGAGGATCAGGGAGCTAGAGATGTGTTGAAGGACGGAGGGGATATTGCGCTAGAGAAACTAGCCACCCTGTGTACGCAATGCCTGATGACATCGAATGTACTGGAATCTTGGAAGAACGCTAACGTTATCTTCATTCATAAGAACGTGGATGCTAAGGACTTGAAAATTTTAAGACTATTGAGCTTACTATTAATTACGTACAAGGTATTTATAAAGATAATCGCTAATAGGATCAGGACGCCCTTAGGATTTAATCAACCAAATGATCATGCACGAGTTCGGAAAGGGTAATCTATCATCGATCATATCCAGACTGTATACCAAGTGATAGAAATGGGCCTGGAATATAAACAGCCCCTATGCATAGCTTTGATTGATTACGAGAAATCATTTGATTTGGTCAAAACCTCAGCGGCCATGCAGGCATTGTGTGATCAGGGTGTAGGTGAGCCATATGTGAAAGTACTGGAAGATATCTATAGTGGCTGCGCAGGAACTATAGTTCTGCATAAAGAAAGTTATAAAATTCCAATTAAGAAAAGTATTAGGCAAAGAGACAAGATACCAGTGCTATTTACAGCTTGCTCAGAGAGTGTATACAAAGGCATGGAATAGGAGAAGTTAGGCATCAGGGTCGATGGAAAATATATCAATATTCTGCGATTCGCTGATGACATTGCCTTGTTAAGTAACTCAGGGAACCAACTACTACTCATGATAAATGACCTAGGCAGGAGAAGCCGAACGATAGGCCTAAAATAACATGCAGAAGACTAAGGTCCTGCTGAACAGCCTGTAAAAGGATCAGCAGTTTAAAGTATGTAGTAAATTGTTGGAAGCGATAGAGGAATATGCCTATTTAGAACATGTAGTGACCGGGCTTTTCGCCTTCAGAAATAGGATGTCCGCGTTGTTTACTGCTCCAGTTGCAAGCATAACGATGCCGATACGCTTTCCCGCTGCTCACTTCCAGCTGAGGTTGCGCAACTTTTCTCTTCCGATGATTTCCCGGCATCGCTTCACATTAATGACATGCCGTCAGCGCGGCGGAAAGTTCCTTGCATCACTTCTCTTCACAATTCTCTTTCAAATCTTATAGCTGCGTCTCCATAGCTCGCTTTTCGCCGCCATGCTTTTCACTACGCCATTCGTGATAACCTCCTGTTCAGCCGCAACTACTGTGCAGATGCCCACAGGAGGTTGCCCATTATTCCCTGGCATCTACGCTCGCAAATCTGTGATTGCGTTCACATTGAACACAATGTGGTAACGCAGGCGTCTTCAAGACATACACTCCTCTCCAGCTGCGTTACTACTGGCAGGGTATGAACACCTTCGTACTCAAGGCTGACGTTGACAGGTGATAGGTGAGGCTCATGCCTAACCTGTCAACGTCGCAAGCCATCTCAAAGTTCAGCTGAAGAGCTGTGACCGTTAGCCTGCCCAACACGCCCTTTCGACCGCGTCGGCATCGCTTTTTGTGGACCGCTTCCCTACGCTGCAACTGGCAACCGCTAGACTATCGTAGCGGTTTATGATCTGACGAGGTACGCAGAGAACGCCGCTCTTCCATCTCTAACAGCGTCAGAAGTAGCTTCCTTCATTTTCAGCAATTTTTTCTTCGCCACGGGCTCCTCAAGAGCTGCTCAGCGACAGAGGACCCGTTTTTGTCAGTAAAGTTATGAAAGCCCTTCTCACTAAGTGCAAGATTATTCATAGAACCACCTCCGCCTATCATTCCCAGGCTAATGGCCTCACTCAACGCTTGAACCGTACCCTTGGCAACATGCTGTCTATGTACGTTGCCTCCAACCACTCAAATTGAGACCTCGTGCTTCGGTATATAACTTACGCTTACAATACTGCAACACAGTCTACGACTAGCTTCTCCCTTTTTTCGCCTCTACGGCCATCATCATTCTGTTACAATCGGCACCATCCTACCGTATCAACCTGACATATCCGAGTATACTCCTGTTTCTGAAGCCGTCCAGCATGGGGAAGACTGCCGACAAATCGCCCGCGCTCTCACAGTTAACAACCAGTACCGCCTTTACTCCATTATTACAACCAGCACTCGACACTGGACTTCTCGTCTGGTGCTCTTGTGTGGTTGAGGATATCCTCCAATACTCCTGGACTGTCCTCGAAATTTCTTGCCAAATATCATGGCCCATACTATGTTCTGGAGTGCACTTCTCCGGTTAATTATGTGCTGGAACCTCTTATGCCATGTCATGATCTACGTAGGTGTGGAAGTGAGATTGGTCACGTCCAGCGCATTAAGCTCTATTATGACCCTGCAGTCTTGCTTGCGCCTTAAGTCACCAGGAGGGCTCCTCTTCGTCTCACGGGTAATGGGGCAGCGAAAGAAGCACGTGCCTAACATCTCCGTCATTGTCCCAGCTATCGCTGTGCGTGTTCGACCTACTATCTACGGGCTGTGTTCGCTGTTGATCTTCCCAGTCCCAGTGCCATTCAATAAACCCCCATTCTACAATATTCAATAAATGTGTGCATCGGAAAAGCAATAATGCAACTTTTTTGTACATTTCATGTTTATCCGAATTAGACAAAATGACAGGACAACCAGGAGCCGTAAGGTACTGACAGCATGTTCATTTTCTTTTTAAAATTTAATAACATAAGCTTTATTTGAGCAAGGATTCAAGCAACAATATTTAAAAACCTAGTTGAAGCAGGCACATTTCTCAAATATAAACAGGTTCTCTTTTTCGGTTACGAATATTAAGGGATATTTTTACACCGCTACACAAGATAAACTCAAAGAGAACAATGGTCATTTTATTCTAACGTTTTCAGATATGAAAGCATTTGTTGTGTATTTTTTGATGCTTTGTATCAGCTAGTGGGCCGAATGGAACGTAGACGTTGAAGCTGTTTTTTATCAAATTTTTGTGCTGCCACTCGCGCACAATTACCTGTTCAACGTCTCTTTCGCAATTTGCTGACAACAATACGACATGCCCAGCATCCGAAATAGTTTCCGCTATTTTGCAATCGGCATTTTCAAGACTCCCAAAATGATCTACATAATTTTATATGTTGATTACAGAAAGTATTTCTTATGTCTGTCGATTGTATTGTATTGGCATTGTATGTGGCGGTTGCGAACAAAGCATATCAGTGGTGCAAGAATCCGACAAAATAGGATGACATGGGTGTATCTGTCAGCCAGGGGACTCATTGTGAGTGGTACGCCCGTATACATGTACACGAAGGACGCAAACACATCCTAAGCCTCAGTTCAGACGAACTTATTCTTAAAAACTATTGTGGGCTTTTTTGGTAATAATTGCGGTATAACGATGGCATAAAAATAGACTACGCATGACGTGTCGGCGCACAAGCTCATTTATGGTTCATTGTTGTGTCATGCCTTGATGTGTTGCCCATATCCCGATTTACGCAGGAACTGGATGAATGCCTTTTTATTCTGTGCAGGCTGTCGTCGATCAGTGCCAAAGCGAAAGGCACGTGCAAACGAGAAATTCTACACAAGATCCCTTCGGAGTTGCAAAATTCCTATAAACAAGTAAATAGCATTGGCGTTTGTGTGCTGTTTACGTGTGACACCTGTTGACATTTAAGATATAAATATTTGTCTCATTGGAGATCTATGGACATGTTTTAGACAATGTGAAGAGAACTATCCTACGTACAATGATAGAAAGAAAGGGTGCTGTAACAGGCCATGGGTATTTATCACATGTTAAGCTCATTGAAACACTGCGACGCCAGATCAACAATAGCACTTAGGTGCGACAAAGGTGAAAGGCAGTGATTCTGCAATACTTTTGGGTATGCTTAGAAGGCAAGCACAATACAATGTCTATATTATATAAATAAACTGCACTAATAACAGTGGTGTAAAGGCCCTCTTAGACAGTAAGAAATACTAGGGCAAAGCCTGATGAGTGCAATAACATATGCAGCTTCACTCAAAACGCAATCTCCAAAAACACAATATTATGCTTACCATAACGAACAAACTCAAACAGGAAAATGCACAAATGTTGAGACAAAATTAATTTATTGATGAGAGAATTGACATTTCTGAAACCAAAAAAGAAATGAAGGGCAACTGAAGTCTAGAAATGAGCAAACATCCGCACATGGGACACCTCTAATCACCTAAAACGAGAAAGCGTGATATCACCAAGCTTACAGGTCTTTTTTATGAATATTGCGCGTAGCCTGCGTGGGATTTTTACATTTCATGGCATTGTCTGCGAATAGCGAAGTTCAACCGCACGAATTTGTATTCGATGGTTATGATTTTAATCAATTTGGCCTAACGAAAATTGATTGCGGTGTGCGCAAAGATGACGTGTATAGGCAGCTTTTTTTTTTTTTTGAAAAGAAAAAAGACGCAATTTCTCGGCAAGGAAATAGGTGTTTAGTATAGTGCATGCATTTGCATTTTCGCTTCCAGCGTTAATTCATTGATCAATATTGTTTTTCCCACCACCAGTTTTGTCGTTGACAGAAAAATTATAATTATTCCAGGCGGCATTCCTCATTCACTTTTTACTGACAGAAACTGTCGAAGGAAGCTTCATGACAATGCAGTAGTATCATATAAATTGAATAAAATCAAAGCGAAGGTATTCATGACAGCGGATAGCCGTTTACTACACCCCTAAGAAGCTCTGCACAACAGCATTTCTACCGGTTCTCCCCTAGCTGCCGAAATATGCAGAAATTTCATTAGCTCCCCCTTCTGTCAAACTAATTGCTTACACTTCGCTTGTCAGACTCAAACTTGAGTACGCTCACGTATTCAATCCTCACCAAACTAATCTGATCAATTTACTGGAATCTACTCAAAATCGAGCTTCACGTTTCATTCTTTCAGATTACTTCTATCGCACCAGTGTTACCGTACTAAAATCCAAACTTGAACTTCTCAATCTAGTATTGCGCCGGAAACTAGCTCGCCTTTCTCTTTATCATAAGTTTTATCACAGCCTGCCACCTGACAACGTGTTCATCTGTCCAGCCCATTGGTCATCTCGTCATTTCCACTCCAATGCCGTCTACCCCCAGCGCGCCCATACGACAACATTCCAAAAGTCATTTTTTCTCTGCACTGCCCTGGATTGGAACGACCTTCCCGACCACATCGCCTCACTAACCGACACTCATCATTTCAAGACTGCCATCGAAAGACAGTTTTTATTGTAAGCGCCGTACTCCAAGCCCACCCCTCATGTAATACCCCTTAAATAGGGCCTTTGAGGATTCAATAAAAATATAAAAATAAAAAATAAATATGCAATGTTACAATAAGTTCATAACATGCTCTAAACACAACACAGAAGGTTATGCAATGGAAGATGATTGTGCAGCCTTTTTCTGCAGGAAGCCAGCAGCATGGGTACGGCGGAAAGTATAGGCAAAACAATGTATAGTATGTAATTCAAAAAGAAGAGAGTAGCTGCACTCTACACCTGGTAGTGATCACTGCACACTAGAAGAAAAATGAATAGCTAAATTTATTACGATATATTAGTTATCTAAAAATATTTTGAGGTGCCATTCTTATAAATGTATTTTATTTTTCTTCTCTTTAAGAAGACGTCTCTGCGAAATGAAATATAAGAGCAAGACAACCAGCTTCTGTTGCCGAAATTTTGCTAGCTTGCAAACGAAAGGCTATGGCTGCGATGCGATTTTTGGCTTCGTGTTTCCACTGCATGAAATCAGCCCTCTACCGCAATTGCTGTGGTGGTGGTAGAAAACATTTATATAGGATACGAATACAGGAGGTTATGCATGAGCTGACCCTGAAGGGGCCAACCCTCACAAACACTAGGTGGAGGTCCCTAGTTTGGGACCCCAGTGGCGTCTGCCGTCGCTCGGGCTCGCCCGACTAAGGCCCGTTGGGCCTCCTCCCAGTCCTCCCGGGTTGGGTTGGGATGAGGGGGGATAGCCGGATTTGAGGGGCAGGCCCACACCATGTGGTAGATGTCCAAAGACACCACCCCACAGTGCGGGCAGCTGCCAGAGAAAGCAGGGTTGAAGTGTTTTAGAGCTGCCGGGCACAGCAGTGCGTTGGTATAGAGGCGGAATAAGAGCCGCTCACCCGCGTTTGAAAGGCCTTTACATGGGCGGGGGTAAAGGCTGTGGCTAGATTGGTAGTAATTTACGATATCTTTGAATGTGTAAGCCGGATTAGGATCAGCGTCCTGGTCGGAGGGGGAGGAGGAGGAAACTTCCCGGAGAGAGGCCGTTGTCAAAAATGAACCGCTGCAATTTTGAATATATTGGTTAAAACTTTACATCGGCAAAGCACTGTTGGGACAGTTTATTGGATCATCCGTGCTCATCTGGATAAGAGTTTGAATACACAACCTATTGTCAGAACGTCCGGTACTTCGATGTATTTGCTGCAGTTTGTTATCTTTTCTGAATATAGTTTTGTTAAAAATTCAGGGAAGCCATTGGCAATGTTTTTGACCGCTGAGAGAGTTTTTGTCGGGTTGTTTGCAATGTTTTTGACCTCTGAGAGAGTTATTGTCGAGTACATGATATGTACTGTTTAAGTTATTTAGAGGTTTAAAGACACAATGCACTCAAGAGCATCTTCGCCAGGTATTGAATTTCCTTGACAGTGTGAAGTGCAGAAACCAGCGTTACGGGAAATATTCAAATCCTGTAAAGCGAAACGCGAAACTCTAATGCAGTAAATAATATAATCATGTACACTGCTGTTCAAAGGTGCAGATACCAACGCCACCCTTCTGAACTTTACGGTTAGCAAGCATCGTGAAGGTAAAATGTAGTTTTATAATTACGCCCGTAGGTAAACTATTTCAGGCACGTCATCTATGAAATTACGCTCTTCATTGCGGATTTGGAGAGTTGTTTTTCTGTTGAAGTTTGTGACGTATGGCTTTGACGTTTCCTTTATTGAAAGCTAGAAATGTAATATCAATCTGCAAGCCAGTCTATTGCTGAAAGCATGTTTTCAACAAACCTAGCGAGCTGTCTTACAGTGGTGGCATATATGCAGTGTGCCATTAGCATTGATGTATTTAGTAACACAAATATAGCATATATGGTCTCAGTGCTCAACTAATTTACAAGTTAAGCATAATGCTGTTGTTTGAGTTGCGAAGACAGTTAACCAGACAAATGATATACATATCGCTTTCGCAAAATAGATATCCTCTTTAATCGCAACACTTTACAGCAACTCTGAAAAACGCGCTTAATGAATTTATGAAAAATATGTGCAAGTATTTAAAATCAGGCATTGCACAAAATGTAGTGAGGAGATATTGTGACTAAGAAGAATTGAGGAATTGTGCTTAGAGACGATGACGCTGAAGTGGACTCAGCTAAGTGGGCGGTACGGTATTTCCGGTCGTGCTAAATAAGGCGGACTGATTTAACTGCCCATATTTAGTCTCTCCGTAATAGCTTATTGGAGGGTGCATTCTATACCTGTACCACACGCTGGACTTCTGCAGCGGGCGCCACATTGCACATATCAACATGTCCGCTGCTGCCGTCATAACAGCTACAGCCTCCACTTTAATGGCCCCACAAGCCGTCGTCATTGTCCAACTCACGACCCTGGCCCATTCTGTGGCAGACGACAACGTCGAAGTAGACGACTGGCTCGCCCTGTATGAGCACGCCAGCGCGAAAAATCGGTGGGATAGCACTATGAGGGCAGCCAATCTCATCATCTTTCTGAATGGCACGGGGCGCCAGTCAGAAACTAACTTCATGGCAAATTTGTAATCGAAAGATGCATGACCTCTTTGCTAATCCTATTGGGAAACTGCTCACTGACAAGAAATACCAGTCGTCACGAGCACAAATGACCACGAAACAGTAAGTACCCGACATACAAGTTGTTCTTAATTTGTGCCTCAAGGTGGACAAGGACATGACTGAAGATGACAAAGTCGGCCATATCCCCAAAGGTATTGTCAATGACACCTTCAATCTTCTCCTATGTAAAGAACACAACCGTCGATCCCGTGTTACAGACCTGTCGGCTCTTCGCAAAAGCTAACCTTCGACGAATATCGCCCCGTTTTGGCCGGCTGTCATACACCACTGCTAGTTCCACCTGCCCTGATTCAGCGACTTTAAGGCAGCCGTCTGCAACAGATGACTTCATCCGCATCGTGCGCCGAGATTTAGAGGAATTCGCACCTGTGGTCTCACATGCTTCTCCAGTACCTAACTACGCTGCTAGAGTTTCCTCGATAAAAGGCCAAACCATGACCGAACACCGCGATATACCGGAATCTCCTGTTATTGCCGCTACTAATCCCCGGAATGATTTCCATCCTCAATACGGCTCTCGACATCCAGCGAGGGCGCTCTTCTGACGATCGTCCCATACACGTTTTATACCATAGTGTGGTACATGTCTCCCACCACTGCTGTACTGCAAGTAGTTGGCACCCATCACTCCGCTTATTCAACAATCGGTACGAGTTTTACCCGCCACACCATTATGCATCGCATTTTCCGTCTCAAGTATCCGACCAAGTCCCCCCGCATAGCCCCGAAGTCGCTCACTATCCCCGCAAACTCATCGCTCCCTCTCTCCTATTACTCGCCGCAACTCGTCACCTTCCTACACCGGCAACTTCGCGGCAAACTAGGAAATGCAGCTCTCGGAGGTGACGCTGCATTCTCGACCCGGACTGCAAATGCTCTACCGAGCTCTGCTGTCCCAAGTAACTTGATCATTACTTCGTGGACGATGATTCAGTTTCTGTCCATATTACACCGGCGCCGAGGTACCTTTATTAGCTCCTGGTGCAGTGCCCCCAGCTGCGACATCGACCGTCCAGGTAGCCGACGGCAGTTGTTCCGCTGCAGCGGGCATGTACTTCCCGTGTAAGTGTTGCTGATCATCATACCACAGTTCTTTTCACCGTTCTTCACAGCTGTCTGAAGAGGTAATTCTCAAGATCAACTTCTTATCTGCTCATTCTGTCCTCATCGACTGTTCTACAGGTCCTCTGCACCTTGACCTGCCTATCTGCTCTGAGAACCTATCAAGCACGCATTCTGCCGCCTGCTACCAGAAGCTGCCGTCTATGTCCCTTGACGGGACATTCCTGACGGGAACTATCTTGCGTGCTCTGTAACCCATGAAGTTATGCAATTCATATCTATCAAAAACCAAGTCAGTATACCTGTCATCAACTTCAGCTTATCGCCACAGGTTCTCTCTGAAGGCATTTTCCTTGCTGAACCGTACTCTCTTAGCGAATGCACAGACCTTGTTCTGAAGCACTAGTCTCCGTCTGAAGTTTCAGGGCCCCCGCCTAGCCCAGCTTCATGGTGTCATCTATGAGATGACGGCAGCAGATCTGCCATATGATCTCGCACAAGTTCTACACAACCTTCTGCTTAGGCTTACAGCGATATGGTCGACATTGGTAGCCATCCACTGAGTCAGACAACAGCCGTTTTTCACCGCATAGATGTTGGTTACACCACTCCTGTTCACCAGCGGCCGTACCATGCGTCCCATTTCGAACGTCGGGTAATACAAAGCGAGGTCGATAAGATGCTGGCCAACGACTTTACCGAGCGTCCGAGTAGCCCATGGGCATCTGCTGTGATGCTCGTCAAAAATAAAGACAACACATGGCGTTTTTGCGTTGATTACCGCCGCCTTAACAAGATAACTATGAAAGATGTTTTTGTAGTCTGTACAACCCTTATATCACTCCTATCGTGGTCCTCACTGGACTGATAGTATCACAAATAAATAAATAAGATGTCTCTCCTCTTCCTCGAATAGACGACGCCCTTTACACGGAGTCAAGTACTTTTCATCGACTGATCTACGTTTGGGCTACTGGCAGATTATCATCGCCGAACACGACGGAGAGGAAACAGCGTTCATCGCACCTGACGACCTCTACCAGTTCATGGTAATGCTACACGGCTTTTGTAATGCCCCTGTGACCTTCGAATGAATGATGGACTCTTTGCTTCGGGGTCTCAAGTGAACAACTTGTCAGTCTTATTTAAACGATGTTATTGTTTCTGCATCCACTTTCGAAAGCTACCTGGGTCGTCTTTCCAGAATCCTCGAAATTTTCCGCCGAGCCGGAATTCAGCTCAACAGCAAGAAATGCCGCTTCGGTCATCGCGAAATTGAGATTGGTGGCCACCTGGTTAAGGCTGATGGCGTCCAGCCCGACCCAGACAACGTTCACGCAGTCAGTTTATTCCCAGCTCCTAGTTCAACTCTTGACGTTCGATGTTTCATTGGTTTGTATTCCTCAGTTTGTACCAAACTTTGCAAGCAATCGCCCGTCCTCTCACTAACCTAATTAAAAAGGACTTGCCCCTCTGCTGTGGTCCGGACCATGCAGACACTTTCTCAGCACTTATTTCCGCACTCATCACACCACCTTAGCCCATTTCTGCCCGTCTGCTCCGACAGAACTCGCACCGATGCAAGTGGCCATGGCATTGGAGCAATCCTTGCTCAGCGACAGTGTGGTCATTATCGCTTATGCAAGCCGTCTCTTATCGGAACCAGAACGAAATTTTCAGTTACTGTTCGTGAATACCTTGCTCTCGTGTGGGCCGTTGCCCAATTTCGTCCTTACTTATTTCGCCGACGACATTTTATAGTTGTTACAGATCACCATACACTTTGCTGCATTTCTTCTCTTAAGGACCCTGCAGGCCGTCTTGGACGCTGGGCGTTACGACTCCAGGGGTACACCTCGAACAACGTGGTCGATATCATCGTGACACTGATTGTTTGTAGTTTACGTGTGTTTGTAGTTCTGCTGACGTTGCCATCGATGACGTACCAACCGGCTCAAGTTTCACCAGTTTCGTGAAAGCGTTTTTCTCATGCAAATTTTTATAACATTTTCGGTGTCATTTACTTACGGTATATTGTTCTTTTTGTTTTTAAAATTATTTCGTCTAACCCTTGCATTATTTCTTTTGCTTCTGTTTTCTTTTCTTGTTGTTTTAATGTTTTCCTGTTCTTGTTCGATTTGTATATTGAGTTTGCTCCCCCCTTATGTAATGCCCTCGGGCCTTTAAGGGAAAAATAAATGAAATGAATGAAGTTTGTCCCGCTGCCCAGTTTATTCCCCTCCTTCTTCCGGTTGCGGAATCGACAACTTCGTCCTGTCAATGTCCGATGTTCCAATGCCGGCCATGCACAGCGCTTGTATGTCGGCCTTGCCAAAATCATCTACCAACTCACCACCAAACTAATGCAACCTTTTGTCGCCCAGTTTGCGCTCCAAGGGAATATAATATACAACCGCTATCTGCGACCGCATGGCTCCGAGATCTTGTTAGTTTTGCCTCACCACCTTCACTCTAAGGTACTGGAACAGCTGCATGACGCTCTCACAGTGGCCCACCTGGGTGTTACCTGTACCTATGACAAAGTACGTCGACGTTTATTCTGGCCTGGACTTTACTGATATGCGCGGCGCTATATAGCAAGTTACGAGCTTTGTGAACGCAGGAGGAAGTCCTCCATATTTTTCCCAGGAACTCTTCAAGCGATTCCCATCCCGGTCACTCCATTTACAGGCATTGGTGTTCACTACCTTACACCGTTTTGTTTCTTTACCAGAAAACAAATGAAGCGCTGTTGAAACGAAATATACAACGTGCTACGCCATCTCCCGACCCATAACAACAAGCTGTGCGACAGACGGCGCGGATTTCGTGCTGAATGACGTTATACTGCATCACGGTGCTGCCCGACAGCTGGTAACCGACCATGGTAACAGTTTCCTGGCAAGAGTAGTCAACGAAATCCTTCATTCATTCTTTGCGCATCATAAATTTTGTACAGCTTACCACGCTTAGACTAACGGTCTGACCGAACGCTATGTACAGCCTTTGTCAAAAGTTTAGAGCTCAGGGGTCTACTTCTGAGCCATACAGTTTGGCTTGTAATGCATTCCTAGGTTTGCATACTTGCTGAAGGCACGAAGGTTTTTCGTCCTACAGTCTCCAATGCCTAGGACTTCAATGAATATTAAGAAGGCATAATATATGGCCTAAAAGCAAACCGTCTGGGTTCTAAACTTTTGACAAAGGCTGTACATCTCTGATGATCATCATGATTGTGATGTGAGTCTACCTTTGGTGCCCCGTCACGGCACCGCTGCTACTCGCATTTCTATCTTCTTTTTGGGCACGATCCAGTGCTTCTCTTCGACACGATCTGCCCTGCTCCACATTATGCCAGCCGTTACTCCCAAGAGACGATTCTCCGAGCTGCCGCCTCCCATCAAATTGCCCGCAGCCGACTTTCTGCCTCTCAGGAAGCTCAAAAAAATCAGTATGACAGCTATCTTCTTGATATGCAATATGCACATGGCTCACGTGTTTTGCTGTGGCTCCCATCCCTTCGTGTCGGCCTAAGTGAAAAGCTCTTGCCGCGGTAGAAAGGACCTTACCGTGTCATTCGCCAAATCAGAGATGTTGCGAGATTGAACCCTTGGTACCCAAATCTTCGCCACCTGTCCACATATCTGAGATTGTCAACGTGAACCATCTCGAGCCTACGAGCCGTACTCTCCGCTCCCGCCGTAGCAAGCACCGGAACCGGAACTATGCTTTCAAAGAGGGAAGATATTGTGACGAAAAAGAATTCAGGACTTTTGTTGAGAGACGACGACGCTGAAGTGTGCGCAGTTAACTGGGCTGTTCTGTATTTCCCGCTGTGATATATAAGGCTGGCTAGGTTAACTAACCTTATCAAGGCCCTCCGTAACAATATTAACAGAAAATACCAAGGCCACAACTAATCGTTTCTGTCGTACAGCTATGAAAGTTTATTTACAAGTCGCGGCATGGGGCATTACATTATTGGCGTGAAAAGGGACATGAAATTTGGTTTATGACTTCATGGCAGCGTGAAATGTTTGTTCTGCAGTTTGCAGCAGATACCAGTATTTCAACAGAGGTTCAATATGCAGCCATAGTTTCTGCTGACTCCTCGAAATACTGTAAATCGTGATTGATCATTTGGCGACACATATAATTAGCAGGCTTTGACACTATTTGTTGTAGAGTTTATTATTTGTCGATGCTTTGGAAAGTTACTTTCATCTATTTTCTGTAAAGTGCTTTAAAGTTTGGGTAGAACGAATTATTTTGAGCTTGGGACTTCGGAACTATTTTGCGGGGATATATTGCTTCAACATGATGCCTTGAAGGGATCTCTAAATAAATGCTTTCAAGAACATGATACAGTGAGCCCACAGTATATTACCTTTAGGCATTTCTTGTAATGTTTTGCATAAAGAAGGCGAGATTAGTCGCCACGGTTTCAAACTTGTCATTCATATGTAATATCCTCATTTTTTATCTTTCGTTGCCTCAGATGTCTTAGGTTTTCGTTGAAATCATTAACTGCTTAAAACATATGGCAAAGATTTATCAGTTCAGTCCAGTTCAGTTCAGTCGTTCAGTCGTGTCCGATTCTTCGTGACCCTATGGACCATGTCACGCCACGCTTTCCGGTCTCTCACTATCTTCCTAACATCACATAACTTCATCTGCAGTGCCTCGAGGATGCCATCTAACCATCGCGTTAGCTGCCTACCCCTTCTCCGGCGACCCTCAACTTTTCCCAACATCAAATCTTTCTCCAGCGACTACTCTCTTCTCATCAGATGACCAAAGTAGCTGAGCTTTAACTTTAGAATTTGACCCTCCAATGAGCAGTTAGGGTTTATGGTTGACAATATCGACTGATTTAATCTGGCAGTCCAAGGAACTCTCAAGAGTCTCCGCCAGCACCACAATTCAAACGCGTCAATTCTTTGGCGGTCAGCCTTTTTCACAGTCCAACTCTCGCATCCATACATCACAACTCGAAAGATCATAGCACGAGTTATACGGATCTTGGTTGGCAGACTAATGTCTCTGCTCTTTATTAGGCGCTCAAGGCTAACCATTGCTCTCTTTCCCAGAAGCAGGCGTCTCCTAATTTCATGGCTGCAGTCTCCTTCCAAGGTAATCTTGCAGCCCAAGAAGAGAAAATCTGTCACAGCTTCCACTTCATGTCCATTGATGCTCCAGGACTTGATAGGCCAAGACGCCATGATCTTTGTCTTTTTAATGTTCAGTTTAAGCCCAAACTTCTCACTCTCTTCTTGTACGCGCATCAGAAGTCTCTTGAGTTCCACTTCACTTTCTGCCATTAAAGTGGTATCATCCGCATATCTAAGGTTGTTGATACGTTTTCCAGCAATCTTCACTCCAGCTGAAGACTCGTCCAGACCACCCTTCCTCATGATGCACTCTGCAAATAGGTTAAATAGGCAGGGCGACAGTATGCAGCCTTGCCTCACTCCTTTTTCGATCGGAAACCAATCAGTAAGACCATGCCCAATTCTGACTGTGTCCTCTTGAATGAGGTGAATTGGAACTCCCATCTCTTGGAGAGCTTGCCACAATCTGCTGTGATCTACGCAGTCAAACGCTTTCGCATAATCAATAAAGCAGAAGTAGATGGGTTTCAGGAACTCTCTTGCTTTTTCCATGATCCAGCGAAGGTTGGAAATTTGGTCTCTAGTTCCTCTGCCCTTGCGAAACCCAGCTTGCACGTCCGGAAGCTCCCGATCCACATTCTGCTGCAGCCTACCTTGGAGGTTTTTCAACATCACCTTGCTAGCATGCGAAATAACAGCGATCGTGCGGTAGTTGGAACAATCTTTGGCGCTGGCTTTCTTTGGAATGGGGATGTAAACTGACCTCCTCCAATCCTGTGGCCACTGCAGGGTTGTCCAAATCTTCTGACATAATGTATGCAGAATGTTAACAGCGTCATGGTTGAGGTTTTGAAGCAAGTCAGCTGGAATGTCATCAATTCCGCTAGCTTTGTTCTTAGCAAGGCTGGCTAAGGCCCATTCAACTTCACTTTTCAGGATGCCCGGCTCGAGATCAGTAATCACAACCGTCTTATGTTGGGTTTGCACATTCGGGTCCTTCTTGTACAGTTCTTCTGTGTATTCTTGCCACCTCTTCTTTATCTCTGAGGCTTCAGTGAGGTCCTTGCCTCGTTTGTCCTTTATTATGCCCATCTTAGCACAGAAGCTTCATTTGATATCTTTGATTGCCTTATACAGAGCTCGTGTGTTCATTAATTGGCTATTGTCCTCAACTGCTTGGCACTGTATGTTCAGGAAGGCATTCTTATCTCTCCTTGCTATTTTCTGAAAATCCGCATTGAGAACCTTGTATCTTTCTCTTTCCCCCATAACTTTTGCCATCCTCCTTTCCTCAGCTATTTGCAAATCCTCTTCAGAGAACCAGTTTGCTTTCTTGCATTTCTTTTGCTTTGGAACTACCTTAGTAGCCACTTCTTGTATTATATCACGAACATCAGTCCACATCTCTTCGGGCTCTCTGTCTTCTAGATCTAATTCTTGAAATCGATTCCTCACTTCCACAGTATATTCTAATAGAATTTGATCCAGGTCATACCTGAAAGGCCTTCTAGTTTTCTGCGTTTTCTTCAATCGAAGCTTAATTTTGGCAACAAGAAGCTGATGATCGGTGCCACAATCGGCCCCAGGCCTTGTTTTTACTGCTTGTATAGCGCTTCTCCATCTCTGCCGGCAAAGAATATAATCGATCTGATTCCTGTACAGACCATCCGGTGAAGTCCATGTGTACAGGCGCCTCTTGTGCTGTTGAAAATGAGTATTCGCTATGGTCAGGTTATTTTCTTGACAAAACTCTACTAGCCTCTGCCCAGCTTCATTTGTCTCGCCAAGACCGAACTTGCCTACAATTCCGGATATTTCTTCACTCCCGACCTTAGCAATCCAGTCTCCTATGAGAAAAACGACGTCTGATGATGGGGTGCGGTCTAAAAGGCATTGTAGGTCCGCACAAAATCTCTCAACGTCAGCTTCTTCAGCAGTAGTGGTTGGTGCAGAGACTTGGATAACTGTTATGTTGAAAGGGTTACCTTGTGTCCGAAGTGAAATCATTCAGTCGTTTTTGGGGTTGTACCCTAGCACTTCTTTGCCCATTCCTCTGTTTACTATGAGAGCGACCCCATTCCTTCTCCTGGATTCGTGCCCTCAATAAAAGACATAATGGTCGCCGGAAATAAATTCTCCATTTCCGGTCCACTTGAGCTCGCTGATACCCAAGATATCAATGTTCAATCTGTCCATTTCTCGCTTCACGGCATCCACTTTACCTTGCTTCATAGATCTTACATTCCATGTTGCTATGTGATACATCTCCTTGCAATATCGGACTTTCCAGTCGCTTCCAGACATATCCACAACTGAGCGTCCTTTTAGATTTAGCCCAGCCGCTTCATTCGTCCTGGAGCTACTAGGAATCGGCCTTTGTTCATCCCCAGTAACATGTGGGACGCCTTCCAACCTGGGGGGCTCATCTTCCGGCGCCATATCATTAATGGTATTGTGACTGGCCATAGGGTTTTCTTGGCAGGAAATACTGGAATGGGTTGCCATTACCTTCTCCAGTGAATCACATTTTGTCAGAACTCTCTGCCGTGACATGTCTATCTTGGGTGGCTCTACACAGCAGAGCTTACGACTTCATCGAGTTTCGCAAGCCCCTTCGCCACGACAAGGCAGTGATCCATGAAGGGGATACGTTCTAAATAATGTCGCTATTTTTTGAATTGCGCAAGAATGTTACCTGGATTCCATAAGGTTTTCTTGCAATGAAATAATGTTGAAAATAGATGAAGCCAAGGTTTTAAACCATTTTATGAACTTTTAATTTTGGTTGCAATAAATCAGTTGTGAGCGCATAAAAAAAAGGATTCGAAATCTTCATAAATAAAGCCGAGAACAAGAAAACAACGTACTAGGCAAATCATGAATCTGTATAGTTTGTGCACACAGAGGGTGGGACGCAAATCGTTTTGATGCTATGGAATCTTAATATTAGACACTTGATCAGCGCACTTAATCGCGAGACCCAGCGCTAAGTCCACATGTTTTCAGCTCCTTATTTATGCGGATAGGAAATAATTAGGAGCGCAGCTGGCATTCTAATAACCATTGATATAATCAAGTGTGGGAGAAAACAATTACCAATAGGAGAAAATATAACGTATGTGTGATGTGCATTGCTTGTTATTCGACAGTATAAAATTGCATAGAAGCCGATCAAGCTAAGTTTGCTCTGTAGGTGATGGTATAGCAATAAAATTTGTTGTCCCGCACTACAAGCGTAATTTCGAATTAAATGTATATCCAATTATAGTATAAAAAAGGCAAACTAATGCAGCAGTTATAAAAAAGGTTTTCTGCTGGATATTCTTTTAATTTACGTTCATTCAGATCACATCTACTTTTCTGTACATATCTGGAAATAGAATTGAAAACGTTGAATAAATGGGAAGCAAGCGTACTCGATACTTTCGTGAAACATCTACAGGTATCACATACTTCTCAGTAGTGACGGGGAGCTATTTTGGATGCGCATTCCCAGCGTCTCACGATGAAAATCCGGCTATGAATTGCCACCATAAAAGCAACCTCAACGAGGGCAGGTAAGTCGGTGAGCCCTCAACTATTGGCAACGCAGAGAGACGAATTCAGTGTTGGACGCAACCGTTGTTGCGAATCGAAGGAACGATTGGATAACTGCGGGGCCATTTGATAAAGCTTTGGAACCACGTAGTACGCAATATTTTTTCTTTGTCATCCTTTCAGTCCCATTTTTCTTTTGTACGCTTTCTCTTTTGTCGTCGTTAAGCTCTGTAGCTATTTCTAGATTGTTTAGTTTGGTTGGTTTGGTTATGAGGTTTAACATCCAAAAACAACTCACGTTACGAGCGACGCCGTAATGAATGTCTTCGAAAACTTCCGACTACTGGGGGCTTTGACGCACACAGTTATTGCACATTTCATTTGAAATGAAATGAAACATCGCACGGCCCCCTGGAGGAGTGCGGTGCTCAGATATTGAAACTGGAGGAGAGATAAATAGAAGATAGCGATCGAGAACTGTTTATTAATAATAATATTCCCACACTACTGCAGTTGTACCATAGAATGTTTATTGAAAAAATGTCGATAATGAAAAATTCACTCTTTGCCACTTTGTCGCATTTGTTGGGAGGGGGGGGGGGAGTGCATTTTTGGACAAAACAACATACGTAGACACCGCCCTATATGGGAGTAGCCACATTAATTGCGCAGAGCATGCAGCGGAAGATGAACTGCGGCTACGAGCTCACATATCACCAGATCTGCCTCCGAAGGCTAATCGCCTGCTCTTCAGGCGCCAGGTTATGCAGTGGTACTGCACCGACCCCACCTAGATAAGATCTGTAAATACGAAAACAAAAGACGCTATGGTAAAACATGGAAGATCTAGAAAGGTATTAGTGAGCTATGAAAATATACACAGTCGAATTTACTGTAGAGATCTAAATGCGGCAGAAATGGGGGTTTAAGAAATGGCTGCATAGCCGGTACGGCTTGAGTAACAATAAGTACGTAGAAGGCGGGACCATCCTTGCGGAGCTGAAAAAGCTTGAATCCACATCATGCTGAAACAGAAGTCCAAACTCGACACGTAATAGCATTGTAAAGGCATCAAAAATGGGAGCCACTTGTGCAGGCTGTATCTGTCATGGATATATTTGGTATGCTGACGCCTGCTGCGATTGTCGTCTACCGAAAACTGAAGCGACCGGGCGAGGCAGCTTTGGCACAGATTCCAGGCAGCTGCTGGTCCATGTGACGTCGCTGAAGGACAGTCGTAGACATTGTGCGCATTGCGAACTGCAAGCTTTATTACTGAATAACACTATGACGCACCTGTAATGGCAAGGAAATCACAGATTTTTTTTTGGCGGACAGCTCTTAGGCGGACAGCTCTAAGCACGAGAGGGACGAAATCGCCGGAATAAAGACAGGGATATTGAGCAGGAGATGCTTCGAGTGGGAAATGCGGGCTAGTATTTGATGTCTGATTGGCACGTGGAAAAACGAAAGGTAGACAAAGAAGGTAACATGTAGACTCTCCTGAACATGAGAGGACACGTATGAGAACAATAAGAAAACCAGCTTCAGGAAACGGCGGGGACCCTTCAGCTTCATAATGTGAAGGGTTCTGCTAGCCTCGAACACGCGAAGCAAGTGTAGTGGCTTGAGAGTGTACCCCTGTTTCTTTGCGGCGTCGAGGAAACTGGAGCGGACATCAGCACACCAATATTCATTGAAGTTTTTCAATGAACCGGGAAGGCACCTACTAAGGCATTCGCGAGGATCGAGGCAATGATTTGATGTGTTGACTGCAACGGCTCAAATGGCACAAACATTTTCAGATGGCCGACATCCAACAAAGCATTGGTGTGGGGGTGGGGGGGGGGGCACGGTTGACGAAGACTGGCCGATAACAACTGTGTGCGTGTAAGGATCCTCATGACTGCAGAATCTCTAGCTCAGCTGAAATCACACTGACTCTTAAACGCCGCTTTGTTTCCAACAAAACAACACCCCGTCCGTAGCCTTCGCCGTCGATTGCTGGACCACTGCTAAGCTGGACGTCCCCCTGCCACCTGTAGATGCCTCTTGCCATTTGAGCAGTTGCAGTCAGCACATCATTGCCATGATGATGGCGAGTGCCTCGATTGAAGAGTTCTCCAGGTCATAGCAAAGCTTCGAAGCTCATCACTTTTCCTACGTTCGCTCTGGTATCTTGATGCAACTGAGAAACTGGGCATACGCTCAATCAGGTCCATGCCATGCGCTTCGTCTGTTTGAGACCAATTGAAATTATCACATGTGAATCTGAACGGTACCCCGACCGCTAAGCCGCCTCTAGTGGTTAAACCTTCAGGACCGACCCTGTAAGTATATATAGACTAAGACGTGCGCCTCTTATGCTTCGTGGCCTGGGAAGTCGACTGCAGAGAATGGGCTATGAAGGATACCACATATGCGCCATCGCAGTGTACGGAGATAGCAAATAAATAGAACGCCTGCTCCAAACTCGGGTGTGGGAAGTCTTGTGCTGCTGACGCACACTACCCGAACGATGGCGCATGAATAACCGTGAAGCTTGTCGATTGCGTTATGGCTGAATGTATTGGCAGAGAGGAAGCGGCGCCTAAGGCTGCACTTCCTGATTTGTGGCCGAGACGAAAGGCCACGACGACATAATTGTTATTGTAGGAGATGTGATGAACGCTGCTTGACTGTCGTCATAACGCGTAGGCACGGGTTCTGGCAGAATCGGTAGCTCGAGAAGGCCTACTGTGAGGTCTGTTTTGGCCCTTAATATCACATGGCTTATTCTGACATATTAGTAGTAGAGACTTCGTTCCAGGGTTATGAATGGCCAGAGCGGATTCTCCGGGAAGCCAGGAAGCGGAGGTGGAATTTAAATCGGGATGTGAGATTCAGGGCCGGCAGAGACTCGCAGAGATCAGTCCATGACGCAACAGGGAGCGTAACATCCAAATGGATGCGTCTAGATGACTACGGCAGCAGAAAAAGGCGTGGATGCTCAGCCAAGCGCACCACAGGAAGCCCTTAAACACCGGCTCTCCGACTTCAGCACAAAATATGTCGAGACGGTTGGAGGCGTGAGTCAAAGCAGTGAGACGCTGAAGTCGGCAGAAAGCGGGGACAGCAGCCATATGTGTTGCAAACAACTCACAAAGCCTTATGAATGACTGTGATCAGCTGACACCACAGAATGTCTTCCAGGGTTCCGTCCTCCATGTGCCAGTACCTGTTCGTTTCAAGCGCCCGCTGAACCATGCACCCTTATTACGCCTTTTATCCCTGCGCGGTAGCAGTTACCTGCTCCTTACCCCCATTAACATCTTAATCGCAGTTATTTCTGACACAATTAACTCTGCGCGCTTTCCGTAATGCAGTCGCCATGTCTTCAGTAATGCCGGACAATAACCATGAAATACTGAATGAAGAGCACTGGGTCCTCCCAGGGTCAGTTTTGTTTAAGGTGACTCAATGCGAAGTTATATATCTGCAATGTGCAGAATTTAAAAACGCTTATTTTTGAAAATTGTGGCGTAGTGAAAGCAGAATAGCGGGATTTTCGCTGATATAAACAGCCAATCAGTACTTTTACGTTTTAAGCGCCACATTGATAGGCTGTTGTTTACTTGCCTAAAAAGGAAAACAAAGAGGGCAATAAAAGTTATTGCGCACTGACGAATGATCTCCTTCGTAAAGAGACCTTTGATAGCGCTCGCATAGGTCTTCTAATGTTGTTGTTTACACTTGTATTTTGAAGTGCGCATTTCGACGGCGTTTTAAAGGCTCAGGCCATATTAAGCCAATTCTTTCAGCACCACCATTTTCAGCCTAGAATATTTTAAAAACGAACCAGGCAAAATATTGTTTTGTCCAATGGAAATCGCTCACCTCGATGGGGTGTCTGTTGTTTGTGAGCGTCGGAGTGAAGTCGAACGAAACACGCCTGCGTAGGAGCTATTAGGAAATTTGAAATTGATGCTGCGCGACGGACCATATACCACCATCGCTAGTGTCAAAATTAGAAATAAATCCAAGGGTAACTATCGCTGTAATAACCGCTCCACTAAGAACTGCATGTAATCTATGATTGTTTAGACTTCCACCGTCTATTCTCAAGGCTGCATGTAATCATAGCTATGCAGATTCCGCGCCTAACTCCGGCTTCAGCAGCTTTCTACGCTCTCTCGAGTAGATACGTCCTCTGGAAGCTGTTCGTTCAGTTCGTCTGTTTTTGTGAAACCTCAGAAATGTTAGCGGCTACGGTGACTAAAAGGTAGCAAGAGTGAACTGAGGAATAGAAATGCGCCCGTTCATATGTCAGCCGCTACAACGGACATTGAAGCTAAATACAAACCACACTATTGTTAGTTATGTTGTGAACTCTGGACAAAGTATCCAATAGGATTGAAGTAATTAAGAAGACTTTTGCTATACAGATTGTAAACGCTTATTCTGGTTTCACATGCCAAACAGTTGCAGTTAAAGATGCAAATTCCACTTATATAAGTGGAAGTTATACTGATAACGAACTTTTTGATGCGTATGTAGAACCAGATAAGAGTGTACCTAAGTCTCGGTCATTAAATTACTACTTCACATAATAAACATAAAAAAAATCCTTAGTTGCTCTGTTGCTAAAGATTATGAGGCTACATTGAAATTATTCCTTGCTCGCAACATAGTGATTCTGTCGCGCTCAGCATATTGTATTATTTTCTAGAACCGCAAGGGCCCCCTGGTGGGACATTGCATGACGGTTGGGGGCTTTTTTGGCCATTAACAATGGTTTTGTAAGGCATATCTTCTTTACCATTCAATATCTTTCTTCTATAAAATAAGTCCTGGCAAAGTAAGAATATAAAGCAAAACTTAAAGGAGTGATGTATTGACCCACTCGTTTGATTACTCGTTTCTGTTCGATATTTTTCAAATTCTACTCCACAGATCATTTCAGAACTATTTCAAGTGCAGCGCTTGTAATTCGGTGTGAAAATATCAGCAGCCTTGACCATTGCTTGTACAACGAAATTTTAGCTATCCGAATTGAAGACAAGAACTTTACAAGGAGCGACGCTGTTTTCCTAGAAAAGCAACAACCTAGCGAAAACAGAGATAGCCTTCTAGACTCGGTGGCAATGGTTTCAACCCAACCGATGGCTGCCAGGATTTATTTGCGCTGACAAGTAAAACTTGCTGAATCTTGGCGATGTCTTTAAATGGTAAATGTATAGTTAGACCACTACGCCAAGATATTCCTCCTTGCACCTTTTTAATCGGGACGTATTCTCCCCCAAAATAGATTCATTAACAGCAAATTGATTTGAATATTTGTTCGTTTGTCCACCACATTGAACTTGCGCAATCGTAGCAAAATCGACAAAGCCACTATTTTGAATTAAATTACATTGAAGAACTGCGTTATGAAGTCACAGCAAAATCGGTGTTGCCGCGTAAAAATATTAGGCGCGATTGGCCGGTGAAAGGCAGAATATTTAAAGGCAAAATCTTTTCTTGGCTCTTGAGCGGCTTGCAGTGGAATGCGTTACGCGAGACAGATCTATAACACAGCCAACTGTAGGTGCATTAGAAACCAGCATTGCCTAAATTGGCTCAAGTAATTACGTAGTGGGTAATCAACAGACAAAAGCCATAAGCCAAACAAGAAAGGTCGTAAATCAATCGAGAAGTTCAGAATACAATCCAGTAGCCAGGTAACAGGCCAGTATTGACTAAATTGACCAAAATATCTAAAGACTGGGTAATCAATAACCTAAGGACATACAAAAATAAAATTACAAATATTGTGAAAATAAAAACTACAAAATAGAGTAAAATAAACATTTAACTGAAAATAAAAATATGTAAACTAAAAATGCTTTAGCCGTACTGCACCTAAGAATTAGTAGTGCCTCCTAGAATTATTTTTAGTTTTTCGTACCTCGAAACCCGACAAATGTAATCTTATTCACAAAAGAATGCGGTAGACTATCTACGAATAGAAACTTTAATGAATCAACAGTTTCGCTTCAAAGGTGGAAATATGGTCGGATGACATGGGAGCTCTCGTACGGACTGCTACGCAGTCTGTGCGTTCCAAAAAGAATGTCTAACAACACATCTATTCCTTTAAACCACAGCCAGTCTTCATCACGCATTTCTGCCCACAAGCTAGCAATGAATATTTCATTCTTCCCTCGCGGAATATTGATATAAAATTTCGTGCCTGACAAAAAAGTTGTTTGCACACAAAAAACTATTCTCCGGGGAGAGCAAAAATATCACATTACAGAGCACGTCACACTATCTGAATGAACATCACTTCTCACCATTATGCTTTTTCTTTTCACTTTTATCATTTTCAATAATTTTGAAGCAATAAATATGTATTGCTTTCTGTACATCCTCTTGGACTTTAAGGCAGATTGCATTGAAATGAAGTGCGCGTTTAGGGCATTTACTCCTACATATCACTTCATGCCATGCCACCTTAGCTCATCTTTTGTAGCGTTTTTTTTTCTCAATTTGTTGTAAACATACATTTTGCCAATTTCTGCCACTGCCGGCCCTTTACTTTCCGGCAAGAATAATATCACCTAAAGTGAACAAACTTGCATTGCGTTTGAAATCACTAAACAAAATCAGGAAAGTGTAAGAAAAACTTTGTCAAAAGCCTCTTGAAACTTTTGCGGACGGATACCCTGAGCTGAAATATATAAATAAATGCTATTAGTGGTCGTAGAACCGCCTTTTATGCACTGCCGTGATGTATAACGATGAGCTTGGTGGAGTGCAAATATTCTCAGCAGTCTGCGTCACCGACAAGGATCTACTATCAACCTCCAATCCATCCACCTTCATTAGGTGCTCCTTATCGACAGTTGGCTCTAACTGGTACCCAAACAGTTGTCGCTGTATCTTGCAAACCAGCAGTGAAGAGCAGTGCAGTAGAAATATCGTTTCTCCATGCTTACCCGGCTTCTATATGAACATATTATTATTTTACTTAAGGACGAGCAGTGGCTACAGAGATCTTATGGAACTGTCACCAAATTGAGCAGTGGCTACAGAGACCTTCTGGAGCTGTCACCAAGATTTGTCTTGATACTGAGTCTGCTGGGCTGTTTGGATGCACAGGTGTCGAGTGACTGAATTTCTTCAGTCACCCAGTGAAAGCTTTATATAGCGTCTTGCAAGGGACCGACGGCCACAACAGATTAGCGCGGGCCCCGATTTAACGCTCTGGCGAACGCCTGTCGTCACTGCACTCATGACGACAGGCGGGTCGTGACAGGACCGCTCTGCTCTTTTCTTTTCTTTTTTTTGTACACCGGGTTGAGCGCGCTGTCTCGACCTCGCGGGTGCAGGTGAGACGCTCATTCAGTGCAAGCGCCCAATGAAAGAACGTGACCCTAGGAGTTTTTCCTTTCCTTTTTTTATCAGAGAGGGCTTAGTCCTCTTAAAATTGAAGGGGGAGCTGGACGTCGGAACGAACCAATCAGGTTGATGTTGGTTGTGATTGGTTGTTGCGGAAATTAGGGCTGCAGCCTAAGGGGGTTACAACCGAGCCGGAGGGCACGGTCCGGCGTTCCGGACTAGGTTTGGATGCTCGGCATCGTCGGCTATGCCGAAGTGGGAAGATTTCCCTTTTAGTCGGTTCCAACCTGTATCTCTGTCGTAAATGTTGTAAACATTTGCTGTGTGTATAAAATTCAGTTTTCTTCTCATCAACTTCTGCCCTCAAGTCATCGCTCATACCGTCTCCGACGGGGCGTCTCTGGCGCAAGGAACTTCCGCTACAACAAGGTATACCGTCTCTGACGGCAAACCCCTGGTGCACAGGGCTAAAGAACCACCAACGAAACTTCACTGGCGCAGTCGTACAAGATGTCTCTACGGACTAAGCAGAGACAAAGTAAGTCAGTGAGAAGCGGCAGCAAAGGAAACGAGGAGAGGTAGCAGCAAGGACCAGAAGAACGGACCAGGGACGCGGGACTGCAGCCGGTTAGGAAACGCAGCGCGTCGGTCAGCGGCTGGTCTACGCAACTTGGCAGCAACGCATCCAAGGCCTGAGGCGAGCGGCAGCACATCGCAGGCTCCACGGAAGGTGGCGGCGGACATCGATACGGGAGAGTGTTCAAAGGAGATCAACACATCCTAACCGTGAGTTTTCCCGGTCCTATTGTTCGCGTCTCTGTCTGCGTTCGAGCCGATTGGGCAGTTTTAAGGATAACTGGGTCCGCATGGATAATTTATGATGTTGTAGAAGACCTTGAACAGAGCGCTACGCCGTCAGCAGTCAATGGAACGTTCGGCGATCACTCGTGAGACTTGTGTCAGCACACGCACGAGCGTGGGAGCGAGTTTCGTCGTCGTTTTCTTTCCTAACCGTCACGCGCGTTGAACATGGTTGTTGTTCTCTTCAGCATCAGGCGCTGAACATATCAGATTCGAATACCTGTTTTAGAACTTCCACCGGGCGAAAAGACGCCATCCTGGCTGCTTATGGCGATGTGACGATGGCAGTATCGTAGTAAGCTTTCAGGCGGTTACTGTGTACTATTTCACGATTGCGGCGACAGTGGTCAGTGGATAGCGTAAGGGGTTCGATGAGGTAGCTGACGGGGGATGCTTGCTTGACAATACGGAAGGCGCCCTGAGACTTGCTCAGAGGTTTGGATGAAGGCCGGGATTGGAAGAAGGCAGCCATAGCCAGACTAAAGAGTCTCTACGGTAAGTAGGAAGAAGTGCAGATTGATCTCGGGTGGTTTTCTGCTGTTGCTTGGCGTGAGAAGTGAAGGACCGGGCAAGCTGGCGGCATTCTTCAGCATGAGTTGCAGCTTGTGAAACAGTCGCGAATTCGGAAGAATCCGGTCGGTAAGCGCTAATGGTGTCCATGGTACAAGAGGGCTCACGACCGTACAGGAGGAAGCATGGCGAGAATCCGGTGGTTGCTTGAGTGGCAGAGTTATAAGCGAATGTGAGGAATGGAAGAACGCGGTCTCAGTTCGAGTGGTCAGGAAGCGACATACATTGCCAGCATATCGCCCATGGTGCGGTTAAAACTCTCAACCATTCCATTTGTGTACGGATGGTACGCGGAGGTGGCGCGGTGAACGATTTTGCATTCTCTAAGAACAGATTCGACAACTTCAGAAAGGAAGGCGGGACGTCTGTCACTCAGCAATTCTTTGGGAGCCCCGTGGCGAAGTAAGATGTAATGCAGGATGAAGGAGGCAATGTCTTGGGCTGTAGTAGATGTCAAAGGCGCCGTTTCGGCGTAGCGTGTGAGGAGATCAATTGCAACGATGATCCAACGATTGCCTGTTGATGTGCTAGGAAGCGGGCCATACATGCCGATTCAAACGCGCTCGAAGGGCTGAGCTGGGCAGGTCAGCGGCTGCAGAGGAGCGGCGGGCTGGCGAGGTGGGTGTTTTCGGCGCTGACACTCTTGACAGGACTGGACGAACAGACGAACATAACGGTACATCCCACGCCAGTAGTACCGCTGTTGCAGGCGAGTGAAGGTTTTCAATCAGCCCGCGTGGTCGGAATTACAAGCAGCCACTTTCTACCATCCGGAAGGTAACTCCTACGGTTGAGGAGCTCGTCTCTGATGGCGAAATGGTGAGACTGGCGATGGAGAGCGCGGCAAGGAGGTCGTGAAGCGCGGCCAGATAAAAAGTCCAGGAGTGAAGCGATCCATGCGTCTTTGCGTTGCTCGGAAGTCATATCGGTGGGCATGTCGGTGGGATGTAGAACGGATATAGCAGGAGTGGCTTAAGATGGCAAGGGAGAACGTGAGAGAGCATCAGCATCGGCATGTTTACGGCCAGAGCGATAGATGACGTTAATCTCGTATTCTTGTAGTCTCAGAGCCCAACGGGCCAGTCGACCAGAAGGATGTTTCAAAGAAGACAGCCAGCAGAGGAAGTGATGATCGGTGGCGGCATCAAAAGAACGGCCATACATGTAGGGACGAAACTTTGCTATTGCCCAGAGGATAGCGAGACACTCTTTCTCGGTGACGGAATAGTTTGCTTCAGCTTTTGTTAGGGTCCGACTGGCGTAAGCGACAACGTACTCATCAAAGCCAGACTTCCGCTGAGCGAGTACTGCGCCGAGGCAGACGCCGCTGGCATCAGTGTGGATTTCCGTGGGAGACAAATAGTAGAAATGACGCAGGATTGGCGGAGTCGTCAGAAGGCGGCGGAATGTCGCGAAGACATCATCACAGTGCGGAGACCAGGCTGAAAGATCGTGGCTGGACAGAAGTTTGGTGAGAGGGTCGATGATTGTGGCGAAATTGCGAACGAAGCGGCGGAAGCACGAGTAGAGGCCTACGAAGCTGCGGAATTCTTTCACATTAGTTGGCTTGGGGAAATTCTGCCACAGCGTGCAATTTAGCCGGATCGGGAAGAACGCCATTCTTGGAGAAGACATGTCCGAGAATGGTTAGCTGCCGTGCTCCGAAACGACACTTCTTTAAATTTAATTGGAGGCCAGCGTCCGTCATGCATCGCAGAACTGTCTCAAGGTGCTGGAGGTGAGATGAAAAATCTGGGGAAAAGATGACAACGGCGTCCAGGTAACAAAGGCAAGTGTGCCATTTGAGCACTCTGAGTATGTTGTCCATGATGCCTTCGAATGTGGCAAGGGCATGCACAGTCCGAAAGGCATGACATTAAACTCATAGAGCCCATCGGGTGTGACGAAAGCGGTTTTTGGGCGATCGGCGTCTGCCATCGACACCTGCCAGTAGCCGGAACGCAGGTCTATTGAAGAAAAGAACTCAGCTCCCTGCAGGCAGTCAAGGGCGTCGTCGATACGAGGGAGAGGATGAACGTCCTTGCGCGTGATCATGTTCAGTCGGCAGTAGTCTGTAGAGAATCGGATGGAACCGTCTTTTTTCTTGACCAGGACGATCGGAGACGCCCACGGGCTGTGCGACGGTTGGATCACGTTGGGCTGAAGCATGTCGGTCACCTGTTCGTCAATAATGCGGCGCACGGTGGCTGAAACATGGTACGGACACAGACGTAAAGGGGCATGGGTGCCGGTATCAATACGGTGAGTAACGGTAGTTGTGCGCCCCAACGAAGGTTGCTGGGAGTCGAGCGAAGCCGCGAAACGTTGTAGGATGGCAACAAGCTGGGCTCGTTGTAAGGGCGTCAGGCGAGCGTCGATGAACCGGTGGAAAACATCGAGGGATGATGGAGTGGCGACAGGAAGAGGCGTTATGGCGCTGATGTGAAGGCCGGCGGTGGTATCGACGAAGGGATAGGTGGGAGTGGAATCGAGCAAACCAACGCTACTCAATGACTGGCCACGGAGTAAAGTGGTAGGGCAGGGGCACGGATTGCAAACAAAAATAGTACTTGAGCTGCGAAAAATTGTCAGCACAGCATGGGGCAGCAACACAGATTTTTGGTCAGCGCATCGTAACGAGGGTGTGTAGATAACAGGAAAGAGCAGCACAATAAAAAGGCACAAGCACTGAGGAGAAAGGCGGAACGTCGTTGTCCTCTGCGACTTGCACGGTAGCGGGCGCCGCAGCGGATGCGTCGAAAGAAGTGTCACTGAGGGGTGATAGCTCAAGTTGAGCACGGGCGCAGTCTATTAGGGCGTTATGATCGTAGAGGAAGTCCCAACAAAGGATGACGTCGTGTGATGAGTGGGCGAGGACGAGGAATTCTATTGTGTATTGAACGTCGTCGATGACAAGGCGGGCGGTGCAGGCGGCTGATGGTCGAAAGTCCTGAGCGCTGGCGGTGCGAAGAGAATCGGCAGGAAGCGGCGTCATTACCTTTTTGAGTTTGCGACAGAGGCCGTAATTCAGAGCTGAAACGGCTGCGCCAGTGTTTACAAGTGCTTCGACAGGAACTCCCTCAATGAATACGGTAATAATGTTGGCTGGTACGGAAACAGGTCTTGAGTTAGTCCCTGATGGCGCAGTTCTTGCCTCCGGAACTGCGGCCGTTAATTTTTCGTGTAAACAGCTGATTGGTGGCGGAACATCGGAGAACGGGCACGACGGCCAGGAGAAGTCGAGCGGTGGGAACGGCTATCGTAACTTGAAGAGGACTGCGGAGGAGGCTCAGGGAACACGGGCGAGGGGGACGGGGGAAGATTGTACGTCGGCTCACGTGTATAGGCGTAGGGACGAGGGCCACGATTGCGGCACAAACGAGCCACATGGCCGGCGACTCCACAGGCGTAGCAAATAGGTCGGTTGTCTTGTGTGCGCCAGGGGTTGGAAGGCTGTGGCTGTGATCGACGGCGGAGAGTCGGATGATAAGGGGGACTGTAGGTTGCTGAGTTTGCTGAGGTCCCTGAGGCTCGTATAGGAGGGGAGGCCGGCTGTACACAGGGGCGACAGGGGGTGGTGGTCGCACCAAAACATCAGCGTACGTGAGACGAGCCGCCACCAGGGGCTGCTGAGGAAGTGAAGGCAGGACCTCAGCGACCTGCTCTTGTATGACACGCTGAAGAGTGGGAGTAAGCGGCGGCCCAGGCGCAGGTGCTGGCGGGCAGGTAGACAAGAAAAGCTGGCGTGCAACGTCCTCGCGAACAAACTGTTGGATGTGCTGAATGAACGACTGCTGGTCCTGGGCACCGTCCCCGGAGAGAGCCAAGCTGGAAAGGGTGGCCTGCTGAAGGCCAGCACGCCGTGTGGAAAGCCGCCTTTTGCGCCGCTCATCGAAGTTTTGGCAGAAGCTGATAACTTCGGACACAGTTTGGGGGATTTTGGTGACGAGCATCTTGAAGGCGTCATCGTCAATGCCTTGCATAATGTTCCCCATCTTCTCGGCGTCGTTCATGGTAGGGTTTGCGCGCTTGCAGGGGTCTACGACATCTATGAAACTGGTGAAGTTTTCGCCGGTTTGTTGTGCCCGACATTGCAAGCGTTGCTCGGCGCGAAGCTTACGTATAGCGGGCGGCCAAAAACTTCGGTCAGGTTGGTCTTGTGACCGACCAGATAGAGATGTCACTCTCATGGTTGCGAAACCATAGATTGGCAACATTCCTCAAATAAAAAATGACGTTTGTGAGCTTCACGGTGTCGTCCCACTTGTTGTACGCACTTTCGCGTTCATATACGCCAACCAGTCGTCTACATCCGTGTCATCGGTGCCGCTGAAGATGGCTGGGTCGCGCTGACGCGCTGCACCGGGACAGATGACAGGCGATGGGGTTGGCGGTTGGCTGGCGGTCTCAGGCATCGCGGAAGAGGTAGGCAACGCTCGGCTACGAAGCTCCAGGTTGAGGGATTACGCAGCACCTCCACCACTTGTTGTAGAAGACCTTGAACAGGGCGATACGTCGTCAACAGTCAATGGAACGTTCTGCGATCAGTCGTGAGACTTGTTGTTGTTGTCCAAATAACTTATGGCACATACCCACAGAGGGGGATCGGCCAAGAATTGGGTAGCAAAGATTTTTTTTCTTTTTTTTTAATATACTTGCATAAAAAAATGATTTGAGGGGTAGAGCAAAGGAAACAAAACGGGAAATAAGTGAAATATAAAATGAAAAGTGGTAACACTCACGGGAGATTGACACTACAATTTTAGAACAAGTGATGTTTAAATATTTAGCAAGGCAAACGATTTGAGTCCAGTAAAAAAATTTGCATGGCGGTAAACACAGACCTGTGACTGTGCCCAAGGATTGTGGCGCCAAATGATAACAATGTCGGGCTGCTTAAACTAAGGCCAAGCTGTTGCAATGGCCTTTCCATCAACTGCTTTCTCAGCGTAGTAAAGCGGCGGCAAAACAATAAAAAGTGATCTAATGTTTCTTGTTCACCGCAAAATGCGCAGACGGGAGACATTGCCAAACCAGACCTGTAAAGATAGAAATTTAAAGGTGGGATACGGCATCGCAGCCTTGTTAGTGAAATGTCAAGTTGCCGTGAATGACATAATTTTCTATTCCAAGAATAATTTAGATGCAGGTAGTCATCAGATCTTAAAAGATGTCCATTTTTCATATTTAATAGGACGTTTCTTCGAAACCTCGCTGCGGTGATGGACGCGGTCGCCGGAAGGATAGATAATACGGGGCCATTAAGGGACTCTTTTGCCAAATTGTCAGCATATTCATTTAAAGTCACATTGCTGTGGCCTGGAACCCATATCATATGTACAATTTTCAAATGTCTAGGGATCAGGGAGACAAAGGTTTTTACTATTGCAGAATCCACCGACGAAGAGAGAGATGAACACAAGGATAGAGAGTCGGAAATTACTGCCACTTTAGAAAAAGAGGAGTCTAATTTTCGTAAAGCGAGTACCACCGCCAGAAACTCTGCCTGAAAAATCTGGGTGAAGTCCGGAAGCCGGACAGAAAAAGACCAGTCTAAATGTGGACAATATATACCCACACCCGCCTTTTCATTACTTTGAGATGCGTCAGTAGCTACAACTAAACTAGCAGAAAGACTTCTTAAATGGTCTTCTAATAATCCGTTTAGAATAACGGATGATAATTTTTTAGCATTATTGGGGAATATGTCGTCAAAGACAATTTTAATAGAAGAACCGATGGTTTGTATGGGTGGAATACTAGGAAGGGAAACATTTAAAGGGTCCAGCAAATTTTTGACCTTAACAACCTGCGGGGTGTGAAATTTAGACCAATGGACACCGAAAAAGGAGGTCGGTTGACAGCAAAAAATAGACATAGATCGGTGAAACTCTGATTCATATATCCTTAAGTACGTCTGAACGGTTAGAATTTGTAATCTATATATCAAGGGTGGAATCCGGGCTTCAAGGTAGAGCACATTGTTGGCAACACATTTTGGAAGTCCCAGACACAACCGAAGTGCTTCTCGCTCCAACAGAACAAGCGGTCGAATTTGATAAGTTGCTGATCCAGAAAACAAGACTGAACCAAACTCTAAAATTGGACGCACATACATAATATAAATCATTAAAAGGACATCTCTCCGCATTCCAGACCTGGGACGACTAATTCGGCGCAACATTCCCACGGCCCGAGCCCCTTTCGTAGCAATATGGTTAATGTGGGGCTGCCATGAAAGATTATCATCATAAGTGACCCCTAAATACTTTAATGATTTAACCTGTGGTATTATTTGCTGCTGATACATTACAGACAGACTTACAGAATATTTTATGTTAAATACGAGGACTGCGCTTTCGTTGACATTTAATGTGAGACGCAAGCCACACAACCAATTCTCAATAGAGTTTAGGTACATTTGCAAATGGAGATAAAGGGATTGAATATCCGATGCAGTTGCAAAAAACGCAATATCATCCGCATATACGTAAGTGCGAACGTCATAATTAACTGGTATTGAGCTGAGTAGTATGTTGAAAAGGACTGGTGAAAGGACTGCTCCTTGCGGCACTCCCTTGGCTTGCTTATATCTGCCAGAATGGACGCCATTTAGTGCACAGTAAAACTCTCGGTTTTGGAGGAATTCAGATATCCAGGCTACTAAATAATGTGGAAACTGAAGAGATTTCAATTCTTGCAATAGAATGCTATGCTCAACGCTATCATAGGCCTTGGCTATATCTAGCGTTATCAAGGCAGCGTACATTTTTTGGCGCCGCGCTAAAAGAACTCGACTTTCGAGATCAGCATGCGCATTCCAGATGGAACACTTTTGACGGAAACCAATTTGGCAAGGGCTGAGGATATTTTCTTTATTCATGAATTCCGAAACACGTATAAGTATGACTCTTTCAATTAATTTTACAATGTTTAATGTTAATGCAATTGGTCTAATATTATCAATGGACAAGGCACCGCCTTTATTCTTAAGTAAAGGAATTATTTTGGCAAGTTTCCATTCTGGGTGTATCCAAGCATGTTTGATGGAATAATTTACTAGCTCTAATAACTTCTGAGGTGACTCGTCAAAAATAATTTTTAACATTTTTGAAGTTACTTTATCAGGACCGGGAGCAGCGGCTGGTAATCTCATAACTATAGGAGAAAGCTCAGAAACGGAAATTTGGGGATCATAATTAACTGGTTCCATTGGCACTACAGGTATCGAGCCCGAAGGAAGTGCAGACGAGAAACGCTTCTCCAGTCCTTTGGCAATTGTTTCAATTGTGTCTATTGCTTCATGTGGAGTCAAAATAAAGGAATGTAGATTTTGTGCTTGCGGAATCTTTTTTCGCGAGCGTAAGAAACCAAAAAGAGCAGTTCGATTGCCAGATTTAGAGAGGAAATCAAAATGCTTAGCATCATACTCGTCCTTCGCTTTTGCAACTGTACGTTTAAAAGTAGCTGCAATGAACTTCTAATCCTGCCAGTTTTTCGGGCACTGGTTGTGGAGAAGCTTTTTCCATGCCGCCTTTCTACGTCTGTAATCTCGGGAACAATCAGCATTCCACCAAACAGCTGAAGTATTCCCCTTTGAGCTCCGTACCAAGATCTGACTTCTTACGGCAATCCTCAATCACCGAGCATAAGCGTTTTGATTTTTCTTCTTCACCCATGTTAGTCAATGACTCAAGATTAGAGCGTAACGTTGACTGAAAGTTATTATAGTTGATAAATGACTTCAACTGAGAAGTCGCTGGAGTTACAGGGTGATTAACCTCAAACGCAATCGGTATGTGGTCACTAGAGGTGCCACAATCAAGTGTCGACCAATTAATAACGAAGAGACTGGGAGAGGTAAAAGTTAAATCTAACACAGATTGACTGTGTTTTCTTATAAATGTGGCCGAACCCGAATTTCTACAGGAAAAGTTATTATTTGTTATCCAATCCCAAAGACGCTTGCCACAACTATCTGTCTTGTAGCCCCATGACACATGATGCGAATTAAAATCACCAGCCAGAAGAACTGAGTTTCGACGATTAACTAATAGCAGATCTAGAGGTTTTGTATCTTGTACACCGCTAGGGAAATAAGCATTCACTAAGGAAAACGGACAGTGCCCTGGAATTTCAAAGTCTAGGGCCAATAACTCACAATCTATAGAAGATAACTGGAAAGAAATCTTAGCCCTGTGACAGAATTTTGTACAGACAAATATAATTAAACCTCCTCCTTTTTATTGGCGATCTTGTCGGAATGAATGATAATTTTGTAAATAGAAATGCTTTTCGGCTGTTAGCCAAGTTTCTTGCAAAATAATTATGTGTGGATTATATTGAGAAGAAATGTAAACTAAATCTGTTGAAGCTGTTAGAATTGAATGACAGTTCCACTGGATAACTCTTAGTGCCCCTATGATTGTGAAATCTTGGCAGCCGCAACTGCCTGCCCCAAAATATTATCATTTGGCTTTAATGTATGCTGATGTTTCTTTGATTTTGGTTGGGACCGCGGAGAAGAATGATCGGACATGGGAGACCCACACCATTTTAGAATTCTTACATCTGATTCTACCATCTCTGCGTCATCAATGTTTTCATCGTCATCTGGGAGAGCAGCCCTGTTAGGCGAAGCAAAAGTAGTGCTTTCAAGCAGTTGATAGCTTTCAGAGGGCATATTTGCTATGAAAGGGGCTGTTCCTGATTGCAGGGCTTGCGTTAGCTGAACTGCCAGAACGTTAGAAAAACACTCTGTGACAGTAGCAACTATTCGGTGACCATTTTATTCATTGATGCTTCCACTGCAGTCATTATCGCCTTTGAGATGGATGCATCCAGAGGCACACCTGATCGGGCTGACACACCTGCATAACCGTGTAATCGGTCCTTAACTTCTATTACAGCGTCACGACGCGTACAGCGTTTTCTATCTATTACCTCTAGAATTTGCAGCTCCTGTTTTCGAGATGGACACTCCAAGGAGTTTACAGCGTGGGCTCCACCGCAAAGGCAGCATTTGTCGTGTTGTTGTGAACATGATGACGAATGATGACCATCGCCACATTTGGAACACCGCATGGAGGACTTACAACCACGAGCACTGTGACCATATCGCCAGCAATTAGTGCACTGCAGTGGCTTAGAATCAAGAGGATCCACACGGAAGATCAATGGCCATGCTTTTATCTCTGACGGGCATGAAGTTCCCGCAAATGTGGCAATCACCGACTCTGTTGGTACCCGCGTATTATTAACCTCCCGGCTGCAACGGTACACCGCTACCACACCAGCCGCCGAAAGAAGGTCGAGGGTCTCAGCTGGAGTTAAAGAAGAGTCTACTCCTCGGACTAATCCCTTTGTGCATGCAAGATGAGTAGGGATAAAGCTGCTCACCTTAAGTGATCCAAATGAATTGCATTTAAGCAGATTCTTCACGCAATTGAGGTCTGGAGATCGGCACAGTATCCCGCCACGCCCAAACTGCCTCACTTCTGTGATCGAGTCATACAGGGTAGAGGCTGCCTGGAGAGCAGCTCGAACAGTCCCAGGGTTATTCATTTTAATAACTCCGCCATCCTTGGGCACCAGCGCCACCGGAATGTTTGGAACGCCAGATCGTTGGAACGTTTCCAGAGGTAGATCGTGAGGAGTAATGAAAGCCGACCAGGGGGAGCGCCCCTGGCCGGGAGACTGCGTAGACATCACTTTACCGGTGCAATCTCTCTGCGAGCGTTATCAACACGGTGAAAAGCGCAAATGCGCAGGGGAAAACAGAAAAAAGAGGACTAGCCGCCCAATACTTAGCCGATTCACGCCTTCTGCTCGTAGCGGTGCCCTAATACTAAGCCTCTTCGCATCGAACGTTGCTCATCAGCTTCCTCGAAGGCCACCGTTCTTCTGCTTCCTTTTAAAATTACTGTGCTAACCAACATATGGTGAGCTTCCTCTTCTTCCACTTCTTTTCCGGCGAGCCTCATTGTCGTTTTCTTTCCTGACCGTCACGCGCGTTGAAACATGGTTGTCGTTCTCTTCAGCATCAGGCGCTGAACATATCAGAGCCGAAAACCTGTTTTATACTGAGTTTAAACCTCGCTAGAGGAAAACAAGTAGAAATGGATAAAAATTAATTTTGGAAGCGGAACAGGCGTGGTTAAAGGAGCTGCAGGCAGAATTGCAGAGGCTAAAGGGAGGAAATGTGCTCAGTTTCGAGTGCAGTATGCTCGATTTGGACCGCGCGATTGAAGTTGCAATAGCGGAGCTCTATAAAGCTGATCGGATTTTGCTATAGCAACACGATGGATGTGGGCATTGGGCTCAGAAATGCCCAGCATCGCGCCACTAGTTACACCCCCAGAGCCGAAAAACAATTGCTATTTTAGTGAGCATATTGCGGCGTATCCAGCGCCAAGCGATAAAGGGAAAAGCGGCCAGGTATCGGCAAAATGCGAGCCAGGTTCCCATGAAACAGATTCGGCGTTGCCGCAAAAACAACCTCAGGCAAGCTCAGAGAAGGAGCGGTTCGAACAGCGAGAACCTGTCACGGACAACCGACGTTACCTCTTGGAGCTAGCGAGAGGTGGAAATACCTCGCAGGTGCAACGGCGCACTGCGCCTAGCATATTGCATTAAGTTCTCTGTACTGCTGGCCTTAGCAGGAGCTCCCCTTTCAAGGCTACGAGTGGAGACGGGTCAGTAGGACAGAATGTAAAGAGGGCTGTGCAAGTTTCAAACGCACCCAACGAAAGCCTGACTGCGACGTGCGAGGACAAAGCATTGTCGCTAGACAATATCGAGTCAGGCGAAAGGAAGGTAGCTCCTGCAGTTTCAAGGTTCGATGTTGCCACGGAGCCGGAAAATGACTGTCAAGCAGGGCACGACATTCGGAATGTTAGTGCCAAAGGGAATGGATAAAAGGCGCCTATCAAGGTAAAGTGCAAGTAGACAGGTGCATAGCTCACATATTGCAAGCAAGCCTGAAGTACCGTGCTATCTGCTGTTCCACGCCAGGTCAAGCGTCACACGAGTTTCGTTAGCCCATGCAAAGGGGGTGAACAGGGCAAGGCGCAAGACGCATTGCCGCGGCGTAACGTGCAGAGCGTGCCCTCGGGAGCACCACATGGTGATGGATTACGCTCTAATGATAGCCAGGAGGTATTCGACCCCGGGGGATACAAGCGGTTGAGTTTTCACTCTGTTGCGACTTTGGCCCAAGCCATCGCACGCCGGCTCGAGCACACAAAGCGGCAGGGCGTGCGGCCGGGGAGACTCAGGTTGGCGTCCACGGACGAAACGCTGGCGCTAATGAGTGCTGAAGCCTTGGGAGTGTGCGCGCGTATGTGTGGGTGTTAGCGAGTATAATCGGTGGGCGCGAACACGAGAACTGACACCTGCGCATGAATTTGAACTTCTGTGAGGCGCAACTTGTGCGCGCAAATCGAGTGTTTGTGTGATGTGATCACACTAGCGTTTTAGTTTTGTTGTGCGTTTTATGCCCATGCGCATGGTGTTTTCTTTATTGTTGCTGTTGTGCTCCCGCAATATTTGAGCATTGCTTGTCCGGATAGTGTGGCGGTCGCGTTCGGGCAGTGGTACATACCTCTGAAGTGGCGCTAGGCTTCATCAGTCCCTTGAATGAATTAATTCTAAACGGCGCCATGGGGCCCCGTGTGAGAATCTTAGAAGGGGCGTGTAAGGGACCGACGGGCACAACAGATTAGCACGGGCCCCGATGGAACGCTGTGGCAAACGCCTGTCGTCACTGCACTCGTGACGACAGGTGGGTCGCGACAGGACCGTTCTGTTCTTTTCTTTTCTTTCCTTTTCTTTTTTTGTACACCGGGTTGAGCGCGCTGTCTCGACCTCGCGGGGGCAGGTGAGACCTCATTCAATGCAAGCGCCCAATGGAAGGACGTGACCCTAGGAGTTTTGCCTTTCCTTTTTTTATAAGAGAGAGGGCTTAGTCCTCTCAAAGTTGAAGGGGGCGCTGGATGTCGGAACGAACCAATCAGGTTGATATTGGTTGTAATTGGTCGTTGCGGAAATTAGGGCTGGACCTAAGGGGGTTACAACCGAGCCGCAAGGCACGGTCCGGCGTTCCCGACTATGTTTTGATGCTCGGCATCGTCGGCTATGCCGAGGTGGGAATATTTCCCTTTTAGCCGGTTCCAACCTGTATCTCTGCTGTAAATGTTTTAAATATTTGCTGTGTGTATAAAATTCACCATTCTTCTTGTCAACTCGTGCCCTCAAGTCTTCACTCATACCGTCTCCGACGGGGCGTCTCTGGGGCAAGGAACTTCCGCTGCAACATGATATAACGTCTCTGACGGCGCACCCCTGATGCACAGGGCTGAAGAACCACTAACGGAACTTCACTCGTCTCGTTATATTTAGATAGTTTTTCTCTCAGCTCACTGTTATGCGTGTATAATAAGTTGTCGTGTAGTCTACCAAATTGGTGTAGTCTTCTGATTGCTTGAATTTTGACACTGACCTTACCGTATAACGATTCCATTTCTACAACATCCCACGTAACGGATAGTACGCGGGGAAAGCGGTAGGGACACCAAAATTTTGCACTGTACCTTTGCGTTGAAAATAGGGCTTAGCGATTATGTAAGCATAGAGCACGGTGTTAGGAGCTCAAAATCGCAATAAATAATTTATTATCGTAATATTATTATACATTAATTTCGGTTTCGGTTCGCAGTTGTGAGGCTCTTACTTGACGTCAATAAACAGAAGACATAACATTGAAATGTAAGTCAAGTGGGCCAAAACCTCATGACGTAAAAGAGCAAGCGCGTCGTCAGCTCTGTTTGCAGTGTGATTCCGCCATATGATCTCCTGGCACAGTGGCACTGCGGAAAGAGTTGGTCAATTGTACCTAGTTCACTATAGTCAACAGCATCCATAAACATGTTTAGGCCGTCTTGGCAATCCTGTCACATCGCGCCAACACAAAATATTCGGACACATGCCGTTGTCGCCTGCGCAAAGCTGTCGACAACTCGTTCTCCGCCAACTTGTAGCTTGTAGCAATGCCGATGTCGGCCGCTCGCTACTTTACAATATTGCCCTAATTCCTATACTATGCGAGAGGCTGGGAAAAATTAAACAGCGGGAGAGGCTTTGACTATGATGCAGCGGGCGTAAGTGCTCGCGAGTATATTTTCAATCGCACTGATCGATTAAGGAACCTCTTTCGTGTTCCGTTTTGAGCGCCGCCTAATGTGTGCAAATATGGTGTTCGTTTAGAGAACATTCACAAATTTTAGCGAATGAAAACGGTCATCGAGTGTAGTTTGTGGGCGATTCCTCTAGCCGAGGGAGATGCAAGACACACACGCAGCGGGCTGTGAAACCAACATATTTATCTCACTGAAGTAGGACTGAGGGCAGACAGGTCCGTCCAGGCATATCCGAGGTGTGAGGAGGTCGTGCCGTTGTCAGGTCGGGAGAGCAGCCAGGGAGCGGGCAGCAAGCCGGCCGAAGTGCGAAGAAGCGAAACTCCGGCCCGCCTCGTTTTATGGGGTCCGAGCGGGGACCGGTTTCCCCGTCGGCGGGAAGGAGAGGGGCAGTACACAGAGGGTGCCGGGAAGCGGCGCGCCCTTCAAATGTGTGCTGGCGCGCTGTGCTGCACTTGCGTGAAGGAGGGCCCCACATCTTCCCCTTCCCTGTCAACATCCGACCCTGGGTCCAGCAACAGCCGAGGAATGTCCAAGCCCGTGTCGGCGTTCAATAGGCAGGCTTGTCGCTTGGCTCTGGCGGGAGGCTCACTCAGCTGGTCCGTCAGACGACAGGAAAGCAGCAGGCGGGACGGCACTGTTCCGGCTGGTCCTTCTCTGGCAACGGCCACTTTCTCGGGGTCACAGCGCAGCTGTACTCGGCCCCAGATACGCCCGGCAGTGGCACGGAGCTGCTCCTCTACATTGCTGTCGACCCCTTTCCACGTGGCACCGTGCTGGATTCACCGGGACCCCTTTTCAGCTGGCCTTTCAGCCCCGGGCACACCTGGCTCCTAGAAGCCCGTACTTCAGGCCTTGGCAGCGGGCTCTAAAGCCAGCCTTTTTGATAACAGCCAGCATGCCCGCGCTGGTCATGATGATCGGACACAAACCACGACAAACTAGGGGGGGTGTGCCCTCGTTTAAGTGGCCCCTCCTTGAACCATGCGCCAGGCGCGGTTTCCCGCCCCAGCGACGGTGTTCCTCTGGCTGCTGTAAAATCTAATCAGAATTCATTTTGAAAGAAGCAAAGATGTTAGACGAAGTAGTGCGCTACCTTGGTCTAAATGTACAGCGTCGGTTGCGAACCTGGTTGCTACCTCTACGCCTTACTTGGGGGAAGATTGCTGCCTCGCCTTGAGCTTTCACCACTTCGCAGTTATCGACCTTGCGAAGGAGGTAAGCATTTATTCTGCGACGTGAACCGGACTGGCATTTACACCTCTCGTCAACAACCGCAACTGGTGGGTGAGCGGCGTAGACCGTGCCGTAACTTCGAACGGTCCAACCCACTTGTGGGCTAGCGACGCGGCGAAACCAAGCGCTGCGTTATTACGCTGGTGCGTTCTTTTCAGTACAAAGTCGCCCGTGTTGAAAACGACGTGAGAACGACTTTTGTTGTCCTGATCTGCCTACTCCATGTGCACGACGTCGAGGTTTTCACGAGCCGCGCGCTGCGCTGCCTCAAGGCGCTCGCGGAGCTTTGCCGCGTACTGCGTAAGCGGAGGGGGCATGGGCCCTGTCGCGTCGGGCATGCTGTAGCGAAACAAAAACGATCTCTCTCCCGAAATTCAAGTAACCGGTGTCATACCCACCGACCTGTTCACGGTTGTTCTAATGGCGAACGCCAGTTCAGACAGCTGTGCGTCCCAATCTCTGTGCTGCTCGGTCGTCACGACCAGCATACTCTTATCATTCCAATTCAATCTCTCGGTTATGTTGCTTTGAGCTTGGTAGGGACTCGTTTTCCTTTGGCGAATTTGAAGCGCCCTACAGGAATCCACAAACACTTTGCTTGTGAAATACCAAGCATTTTCTGTAATCAGGTCAGAGGGGAAACCGAAACGAGTGAATGACTCCAACAGTTTCTCCCAAATGTTTTTCCGACACAAGCATCCTAAGGGGGAGTACCTCAACCCATTTGGAATAGTGGTCCGTTATTACTAGGCTATGCTGACAACATGGGACCATTTTGTCACTGAACTGAAACCCGTCACTGAACGGCGACCCGTCAGCGCGCAAGAAACGGGCCGAGCAAACCGGCGCCCATCGTGCCCAACTACCCTGTGATACGTGTACTACCTACACCGAAGATGTCCTCAAATTGTGCAATACCATCGACGCTCGTACGTCGGATGAAAACAAATTAGGACATATTTTCTAGGTCATTGCACAGGATGTTTACAACTTTCTCGTTACCAAAAATGGTATCTCAACTGTCTCTGTTGTCCTTCGTCACATCCGCACATTTGAAGCGCTGAGGATCCGCCGAATAACGCCCAAGTTTGGAAGACTGGCCAATGTGACAACTGTCGCCAGCGTTGACGAGCATGTCTCCACGGACTTGACTATTCGGCAGATAATTCGTAAAGAACTACTTCAGCTCGATTTCTACGACCGGCACACCTCATCAGTGTCCTGCCGCTCATATTTTCCGAGCGAATCTACCTACATGCTTCAATCGCAGTCCGAATACTCTTCTGTTCGAACAGCACACCCTGCTTGTTCCAACGAATGGTCGCGCCAAATTTCGCCGACCCTATGTCTTCCAGGCATCCTGATTAGCGTAAACGACCTTCGCTTATGAAGACCTAGGCGACCACTCAGGCTTGCAGATCAGCGAGACCCTTGCTTTTATAGCTATCCTGACATTGATGTTTTTCAGGACCAAACACTTTTCCGCCCTGCTCCTGTTTTTTACCGGTGCGGCATCCCAGGCAATATCTCAAGAAAATGCCGCCGTCGCCCACCATCGCGGTATGGCCAACCCACGTACCCAGGCCCGACGACTTATTACCTAGTTGACTGCCCTAGGTACTGGCCACCTCCTCCAAAGAACCGGTTTCAGCCCGGTGGCTTGCGCAACCATTCTCTGGCTTCTGACCGGAGTCTGACTCCACCACCCGCGTTTTGTGCCCGCCGTTCGCCGTCCCCGCGGCGTCGTTCCCAGTCACCACCGCCGAAAAACGAGGCGGCGCGGCCGAGCGAGGTGACACTGCCGGAGAACGATTGCTACTCGCTGAAATACCTCCTTCTGTGACTATGTTCAAAAATAAGATTCGTGTGTCTGTTGACGGTATTTCCACAATGGCATTAAAGGACATGGGTGCAACTATTTCGACTATACGCTTATCGTTTAAAAACCATCTGGGACCCGAAGTAATGTTTTCATGGGATAGAAATGCAGTATTTCATGGCGTTAGCGGCGATTTGTTGTACCGTATTGGAGCATGTAGTGCCAAGTTGTGTCTTGGAGGAACCATGTTTTCGGCGGAATTCGTAGTACTGCCCCGTTCCATACATGATGCAATTCTATGTATTGATTTTCTGCTCATGTGTGGTGCAACCATAAACTGTCGCACGGGCGAAATCAGTGTTGAAGGCTGCCTTCCGCCTGAGTTTTTTTAGAACCCTCCTGTTTGTGATGACGGGCTTTGCGTGTGCGACGATGCTGTCGTGACCTCGATGTCTGTGCAGTGCGTTCCAGTTTCGCGTTCTCGCCGGGCGACCGAAGCTTTTGATGCGATCATGACGCCTATTCCAACTGCGTGAAAACATCTCTCCTGGTCCCTGATTGCTCGGTGTCGGTAAACCAGGGCTGCACGCGATTGTAGACCATTAATTGCTCCACGCAGCCAATTATTTTTGCAGCTGGCATGACATTTGCCTCTTGTAGAGAAGATGTGCCAATGTCAATGGCCTTGGTTATAGAAGTACCAGAGAGGCATGTCGCAGCATCCAAAGTGAATGCTCAACGGCGTGATATGATTAGTAATTGCCTCAATGCCACAAAGCGTGATGCTTTGGAAGGTATTTTATCGAAGTATACAACCGTTTTTGACCTCTCGAAAACCTCGAGCCCGCGCTCTATTCCGGAGTCAGCTACCAATCATCGCATTGACACCGGACATGCGCACCCAATTCGCCAAAAGCCGTACGATGTGGCGCCTTCCGAGCGCAAGGTAATCAATGAGCAAGTTCGGAAATGTTGAAACAGGGTGTCATTCAAGAGTCTTGCAGTCCTTGGGTGGCTCCAGTAATTCTCGTGCGAAAGAAAGATGGTACATGGCAATTTTGTGTAGATTACCGCCACCTGAATTCAGTCACCAAAAAGACGTCTGCCTGCTTCCCCTCATTAATGACGCCATTGACTGCTTGTACTCTGCCTCATACGTTTCGTCTGTAGACCTTCGGTCTGGATACTGGCAGATTCCGATGCACCCAGCATATAAGGAGAAGACCACCTTCATCACTCCCGATGGACTGTTTGAATTTAACATTATGCCCTTCGGTTTATGCTATTCACCTGCGACATTCGAAAGATTCATGAATTCTATACTACGCGGACTGAAATGAGAGGTCTGTATGTGCTATCTGGACAACGTAGTCATCTTTGGCCGAACATTCAAAGAGCACAACGACCGCCTAGTGCTCGTGCTGAACTGCTTGCGCCCAGCTGGCCTCGTGCGGAATTCAAAGAAGTGCCGTTTTGGTGAGCAAGAGGCGTGGGTGCTTAGTCACCTCGTCGACGGTGATGGCGTCCGGCCTAATCCTCAGAAGACCGTAGTTGTTGCCGCCTTTCAACAACCTCGTAATTGGAAGAAGCTCCGCGTTTTTTTGGGCTTTGCTCCTATTTCCGACGCTTCATCCCTCGTTTTGCAGACGTCGCCTACCTGCTCACGTGCCACTGAAACGATGTTAAGAGAAACTGAAGTTTCTCTTAACATCGCATCGTATTTTATGGCACTTCAAGCCTTCTGCTCTAACGGAAGTGCATACTGACGCAAGTGGTATAGGCATCGGTGCTGTCCTAGTTCAGCGCTATGACGACCGCCAACATGTCATTGCTTATGCCAGTAGGACTCTAAGTAAGACTGAACGCAACTACACCATCACCGAGCAGGAGTGTCTCGCGATTGTCTTCGCCCTGCAGCGGTTTCGCTGCTACCTATGCGGACGGTCTTTCCTATTGGTAACAGATCACCATTCCCTATGTTGGTTACTCAATCTCCGTGATCCGTCGGGTCGCCTGGCCCGCTGGGTTCTTCGATTAAAGAATACGCCTATACTATTTCATACAAGAGTGGCCGACGGCATGCAGATGCGGATTGCCTCTCGCGGTTGCCACTTGCCACAACAGAATGTGACGCGGAGAACTTTGAGCATTACATCGTTGCTTTATCTACGAGCTTTCCCGATATTCGCACCTTCCGAACAGAGCAACACAGCGACCAGCACCTGAAGCCGTTCATGAATGCTGCTCAGGACTCAATCTCGAACAGCCCATTTTGTGTCCGTGATGGCCTGCTATACAAGAAGGTTTACACAGACACTGGCCGTCGGTTCCTGCTTGTAGTACCTGAAAGCCTCCGTCTGTCTATTTTACGCGCCATGCGTGACAATCCAGCTTCCGGACATCTGGGATCGGCGAGAACATTGCACCGTACTCAGGAGCGATTCTACTGGCCCCGAACGCGCCACATCATGGACCAGTATGTGGCCAGCTGTCCTGACTGTCAGTCACAAAAGTCCTACTGGTGTAGCGCCCGGAATGCTTCACCTTGTAGTGCCACCCAAGATTCCTTTTGAGAAAGTCGTGGTTGACCTTTTGGGTTCTTTCCCAAAGTCGCAAAAAGGCAATCGTTGGATTGTTGTATGCGTGGATCATCTTACTTGCTACTGTGAGACGGCCGCTCTTACCGCTGCTACAGCCTACCAAATGTCACTTTTTATGCTGCATTCAGTCATCTTGCGATATGGTCCACTGAGAGTTGTGATAAGTGACAGAGGCCGTCAGTTTACTGCCGATGTAATAGAAGAACGTCTCCGTTTATGCGCAACTGATTTCAGGCATTCGACCCCTTACCACCCTCAGACAAATGGTTTAACAGAACGCACTAAAAGAACTCTAACCATTATGCTTGCAATGTATGTCGCTTCAGATCATAAAACTTGGGACTGTGTTCTCCTGTTCATCACATACGCATTCAACACTGCCAGGCATGAGACCACAGGATACAGTCCGTTCTTTCTCCTGTATGCCCGCTCCCACGACACACCCTCGATACTATCTTCTCAGTTTCCTCTGACAGCGACCTTAGCGTAAACTCTCTGCCTGGCTAAAGAAGAGCGGAGGATAGCCCGATTGCGGATTTTGGCATCACAAGACAGATCAAAAGCTCGCTATGACGACCACCATTGCCATGTCATCTATCACCCCGGTGACATAGTTTGGCTTTCAAAACCTATGAGGAAGCGCGGCTTGCACCAGAAAATGCTGGCCCGCTACACTGGCCCGCATGTGATTTTAGAGTGACTCGCCGAACTAAACTACCGGATTGCACGCCTTACGGCCAGTGGACGACGTTCGACGAACACCGAGGTAACGCATGTCGCCCGCCTGAAGAAGTCTCATTGTCGTGACAACACCTGACTCGCCCGGAAGGCTGCGCTTGCGAAAGGGGGGTAAATGTTAGAGACTGGATGGATGAAGAAGACGAGTTTAATGTACGAGGACGAAGAAAAAGTGTGTGGGCGTTCAGGTGCCATCTGGCTCGGGTGTATTTGTTTTGTGTGAGTAATGTTGGTTTCCCCTTCATGAGGGGCTTGCGAAACTCGATGAAGTCGTGAGCTCTGCTGTGTAGGGCCACCCAAGAGACACAGGTCACGGCAGAAAGTTCTGACAAAATGTGATTCACTGGAGAAGGTAATTGCAACCCACTACAGTATTTCCTGCCACGAAAACCCTATGACCAGTCACAATAGCATTAATGATATGGCGCCGGAAGATGAGCCTCCCAGGTTGGAAGGCGTCCCACATGTTACTGGGGATGAACAAAGGGCGATTCCTAGTAGCTCCAGGACGAATGAAGCGGCTGGGCTAAATCGAAAAGGACGCTCAGTTGTGGATATGTCTGGAAGCGACTGGAAAGTCCGATATTGCAAGGAGATGTATCACATAGCAACATGGAATGTAAGATCTATGAAGCAAGGTAAAGTGGATGCCGTGAAGCGAGAAATGGACAGATTGAACATTGATATCTTGGGTATAAGCGAGCTCAAGTGGACCGGAATGGGAGAATTTATTTCCGGCGACCATTATGTCTTTTATTGAGGGCGCGAATCCAGGAGAAGGAATGGGGTCGCTCTCATAGTAAACAGAGGAATGGGCAAAGAAGTGCTAGGCTACAACTCTAAAAACGACCGAACGATTTCACTTCGAATCGAAGGTCACCCTTTCAACATAACAGTTATCCAAGTCTACCCACCAACCACTACTGCTGAAGAAGCGGACGTTGAGAGATTTTATGCTGACCTGCAATGCCTTTTAGACCGCACTCCATCATCAGGCGTCCTTTTTCTCATAGGAGACTGGAATGCTAAGGTGGGGAGTGAAGAAATATCCGAAATTACAGGCAAGTTCGGTCTTGGTGAGCCAAATGAAGCTGGGCAGAGGCTAGTAAAGTTTTGTCATGAAAACAACCTGACCATAGCGAATACTCATTTTCAACAGCACAAGAGGTGCCTGTACACATGGACTTCATCGGACGGTCTGTACAGGAATCAGTTTGATTATATTCTTTGCCTGCAGAGATGGACAAGCGCTAAACTAGCAGTAAAAACAAGGCCTGGGGCAGATTCTAGCACCGATCATCAGCTTTGTGTTGCCAAATTTAAGTTCGATTGAGGAAAATGCCGAAAACTAGAGGCCTATAAGGTATGATCTGGATTACATTTCATCAGAATATGCTGTGGAAGTGAGGAATTGATTTCAAGAATTACATCTAGAAGACAGAGGGCCTGAAGAGATGTGGACTGATGTTCGTGATATACCACAAGACGTTGCTACTAAGGTAGTTCCAAAGCAAAAGAAATGCAGAAAGCAAATTGGTTATCTGAAGAGGCTTTGCAAATAGCTGGGGAAAGGAGGATAGCAAAGGTTATGTGGGAAAGAGAAAGATACAATGTTCTCCATGTGGATTTTCAGAAAATGGAAATAAGAGATAAGAATGCCTTCCTAAACATACAGTGCCAAGCAGTTGAGAACAACAGCCAATTAAGGAACACAACAGCTCTGTATAAGACAATCAGAGATATCAAAGGAAGCTTCTGTGCTAAGCTGGGCGTGATAAAGAACAAACGAGGCAGGGGCCTCACGGAAGCCTCAGAGATGAAGAAGAGGTGGCAGGAATACACAGACATACTGTACAAGAAGGATTCGGATGTACAAACCCAGCATAAGACGGTTGTGATTACTGACCTCGAGTCGGGCATCCTGAAGAGTGAAGGCACCATGGGCCTTAGCCAGCCTTGCTAAGAACAAAGATAGCGGAATTGATGGCATTCCAGCTGAGTTGCTTCAAAACCTCAACCATGACGCTGTTTACGTTCTGTATAAATTATGTCAGCAAATGTGGACAACCCTGCAGTGGCCACAGGATTGGAGGAGGTCAGTTTACATCCCCATTCCAAAGAAAAGCAGTGCCAAAGATTGTTCCAACTACCATATGATCGCGCTTATTTTGCATGCTAGAAAGTTGATGTTGAAAATGCTCCAAGGTAAGCTGCAGCAGTATGTGGATCAGGAGCTTCTCGACGTGCGAACTGGGTTTCGCAAGGGAAGAGGAACTAGAGACAATACTGCCAACCTTCGCTGGATTATGGAAAAAGCAAGAGAGTGACGTCGGTCACGCGACATCGGCAACCATGTTTGCATACGGGTGTGTTTGTGTCGCT
>JAJIZL010023987.1:0-78827 GCA_023969395.1 Amblyomma maculatum | reverse complement strand
TTTGTACAGGTTAGTGACAAATGGTCATTCACAAGTTGCCTTAGAAGCGATTGTGCCTGCCTTGTCGTGCTGCCGAGCCCCCAGTGTATTCTTTGTTGCTGCTATGAGTCATCGCGAGTGCTTTGCATGCTGTTGAAGCTTAGTGGCGATGTGGAGGAGAAACCTGGGACTGATGAACAGAAACTGAATCAAATTCCGAGCACTGCCACGGAAATTAAGGCTACCCAAACTGCTTTGCAAGGTGGACTTGAGGGTGTTCAGTTCTGGCTCTCTGAAATAGAAGCCACATTAGCGTCGCTAAAGCTATGTAATGAAAAAGTGCAGAAATGTGAGGAATCTATAGTGGTGATGCACAAGGAATTGTTCCAAATCACTAAAAAAATTGGATGACCTGGAAAATAAAGTTGTAGAAATAATATTGTGCTCTATGGATTGAAAGAGGAAAATAACGAGAGTGCCTCTGAGCTTCAAGAAAAAGTAGAAAACGATCTCTTGGGAAGCAAATTGGAAGTGCAGGTCAGATCCATAGAACGCATCCATCGTGTTGGCAGGAAAGATGCTGGCGAAGAATGCCCTGTCATCTTGCGCTTATTTGATTTCACTGAAAAGATCAAGGTTTTTCAAAGTTGCCATAAGCTAAAGAACAGTGAAATATCAATATCTGAGAATTTCTCGGTTCCTGTGCGCGAAATACGCACAAAGTTATGGCAGTCCTCTAAATTAAATCGTGAGAATGGGGATAAAGTAAGTTTAGTTTTTGACAAGCTCAAAATAAACAATAATATGTACGCATGGAATCCCACAGAGAAGAAAAGGGTACCAGTGAAGCAAACGAAAACACATTTTCGAAATCTCAAGGTGGTCCCGCTGAATGACGTTTTCACAATAATCCATTAATCATTCTGAGTTTCAATGCTAGGAGCATTGTTAATAAGGTTGATAAATTAGAAGAATTAAACCTGCTTTACAGTCCTGGCATACTAATAATTACAGAAACGTGGTTGCACTCTTCCATACATGACTCGGAAATCGTCCCTGAGTCTTACACACTTCTTAGATCTGATAGGGACAGCCGTGGTGGTGGTGTTGCTATTGCCATTAAGCAGAACCTCTACTTCAAGGAAGAGGAAGGCACGGACGGCCATGAAAGTGTTTGGTGCACGATAACAACGGGTAATGCTAAAGTACTAATCGGTGGTATTTATAGGTGCCCGAACGCCACAGATGACTATCTTTTGAAATTGCATGACTATTTGAATTCCAAAATGAAAGAATTGACTAAAATCATATTATCTGAAGATTTCAATTCACCCGGAATTTATTGGACCGCCTTAACTCCTGGAAGAAAGCAAGTGACCAATTGCGAACTGCTTTCAAACATTATGTTCAGTTTTTCTTTACAACAGCTGGTTACAATGCCGACACGCATTCAGGGCGAGACTAGCTCAGTGCTCGATCTTGTTTTTTGTATCTAGCATGTTAACCCCGGAACTTGTCATTGCGGAAGGTATATCAGACCATAAGTCACTCGCATTAACATTTCCACAGATGGGACAGCAGTACACCGCAGTCCACCGTGAGCAGACACGTATTGTAACGAAATATTATAGTAGGGCTGATGACGTGAGCATCATCGACTTTATAGATTTAAAGTCGGATAATTATATTTTGGAAAACCGATCAACTGTTATTGACTTATGGCTAAAGTTCAAGTAAATGATAAAATACTGTGAAGAAAACTTCATCCCATCCAAGACGAAAAGAATACAACGTAAAACGCCATATATTACCCGCAATATTATTCACCTAAAGCGAAAACTCCAGAGAATGCGTAGAAGTAATAAATCACCTGCGGAAATATGTGAACTTTCCCATGTTCTTAAATAGGAAATTAAAGATGCGAGAGTAACATTTTTTTCAAGCACTTTGTCAAACTTTGTCTACACAACCACAGATATTTTGGCGCTATTTATCAAAATCTGATGATGCGATCTCAAAAAGAGAAGTCGACGGATGTATCGTTGAAGATCAGCGAGCGATTTCAAACTATTTAAATTCATACTTCTAATCTGTCTTCACGCGTGCAACACCGGTGAATGCAACCCCTGCGCAGCACACTAGCCACATGCCCGAAGTGGTGATAACAAAAACAGGCGTCCTTAACTTGCTCTTGGAAATAGATACGAAAAAGTGTCCTGGTCCTAACGGCATCTCAAACGTATTCATTAGACGCTATGCTGAGCAGATTGCTTCTTTTCTGTGCGCAATATTTACCGAGTCACTTAAAACAGGTACTGTTCCACAAGATTGACTCCATTCGAAGGTGAAACCTATTCACAAGGGCGGCAGCAAATTGCTGGTGAACACATACCGACCTATATCATTAATCAGTTCTTGTTGCAAGGTAATGGAGCAGATAATTCGCAAGGCTATCATAACATACTTCACAAGAAGAAAACAATCATCTATTCCCCAGACAACATGGCTTTCGAAAAAAAATGGTCAACAGTTACTCAACTGGTTAAAATCACACATGACCTGGCATCAATAATTAATTCTCTCAGGCTGATACAATCCTCATAGATTTCGCTAAAGATTTCAATCGTGTTCACCATAAAAAATTGATTTTAAAACTACAAAACTATAGGTATTGATCTGAAAATAGTAGCATGGATAGAGGCCTATCTTTCCAACCGTAAACAGTTCGTGTCAATAAATGGTTTCGACTTAGATTACCTTGAAGTCCTCTCGGGGGTCCCGCAGGGCTCCCTTCTTTGGCCCCTGCTGTTTCTCATATATGTAAATGATATTGTAACAGTACAGAAGAAGAAGTTTAGAACACAAGTGAAGGAGAAAGACGTTGGTAAAAGACTCTCGTGCCGGACGCGCTGCCGTTGACCAGCTGAGCTCCCTACCCTATCGTCTTGTTGTTCAGCGCTCCGACGTCTTACCCCCTTCGTAACAAATTTGTGGAGGTGCTGGGTACGACTACCCTCAAGACGCATCCTCCATCGCTGGAGCTTCGTCGGAGCCGTCGCCTCGCTGGTCTCCCACCCTTTTCAACAAGAATGTAGCAGACTACCGAGCAGCCCCGATCATCAACACGGGACGCTCTACCTCCGTCTCGCGATGCGCCGCCGACCACGAATGCGACGCTACCGTTTCGCAAGCCTCGTTCCTTTGCCGGCCAAGCAGGGGAAGATGTTGATGACTGGCTCACTCATTATGAACGTGTGAGCCGCTATAACCGCTGTGATTCAGTGGCTAAACTAGCCAATGTAGTCTTTTTTTTTTACGCAAACCGCGTTGATGTGGTATGAGAACCACGAGGACTCCCTAAAAACTTCGGAAAGTTTTGTCGAAGCTATCAAGGAATGTTTCGGTGACCTAGCTGCAAAGAAGAAACAGGCCGAGCAGACACTTGCTCAGAGGACCCAGGCAGCCGGAGAAACTTGCACCACCTACATAGAGGCCATACTCAAGTTGTGCGAGACCGTCGACAGCAGGATGACTGAAGATGATAAGGTAGGCCATCTGCTCAAGGGCATTGCGGAAGATGTCTACCACTTACTCATTGCCAAGGAAAACTTGAGTTTGGTCTCTGACGTTATTCGGCACTGCCGAACATTCGAGGCCCTAAAGACTCGCCGCATTACTCCGAAATTTGGACGGCTCGCGAATGTGACTACAGTGGCTAGAATTGAAGAATCGCCATCTCAAAGCCTCCTGTGCGCCATCCGTGAAATTTTTCGAGATGAGATGTCACGACGTGAGCAGCTTGCCCGTCCCAATGGCTTCGGAGGGGAAGTATATGGTCATCCAACCTATGGCGCTGCGTGCTTGCCGATGTCCGCGAATGTCACCGACTTTGTCTGCCACGAAGACCTATACACTCCGCGACCAAGACATGAAGAGAATTTTCAACAATTCTGTTGTTATCAGCATAGATATCCTCGCTCTTACTCCAGTCGTACATCGCGCCGACCGCCGGACAACTACATCGTCCCGGAACCACCATCCGGATATTCGTCGCGGCCTACCATGCAGGAACCAGCTGACACGCCACTTTTTGAGCGACCTCTTCCGGTGTGCTACCGGTGTGGTGCCGCGGGTCACATTTCTTGCTACTGCAATCGGCGCACATCGTTCCGAAATCCCCCGACGGCGCCGAACCGACGCAACGTCCAGACCTACATCGACAACTATCGGCCAGAACATCCTTCCCGGAGGGGCCGTTTTCAAAATGAAGGGCACCGCAGCCATTCGCCAGCGTCTGACCGTAGTGTGACACCACCTCCCTCATTTCGTGTGCGCCGCTTCCCGTCTCCACGGCGCCGATCTCCACCACCAACGCAGGAAAACTAGCCAGCGCGGCCAATGGAGGTGAGGTCGCTGGACAATGTGCGCTGCTGTCTATTATTCCTCCGTCAGTGTTCTTGTTAAAGAACAAATTCAATGTAATTGTTGATGGTTTGCCAACGATGGCGTTGGTAGACACTGGTGCTACAGTTTCAGTAATGAGTTTAAATTTTAGGAACCTTTTGAAGAACAAAGTTGTGTTTGTTTGGGACAAAACTGCAACTTGTTATGGAGAAAGTGGAGAGGTATTGTATCCGGTTGGGGTATGGTGCTTTAAAGTTTCCTTGGGGGGCACAGTATTTCCGACAGAGTTTGCAGTGCTGCCCCGAACTACACACGACGTAATCTTGGGAATTGACTTCCTGCGTATGTGCGGCGCTACAGTTGACTGTCGAACGGGAAAGCTAAGTGTTAGTGGTCCTCTTCCTCGGGAACTTTTGGAAGAGACATCAAATTATGAAGACGTTTTGTGTGTGTGTGATGAAGTCGTCATACCGCCACATTCAGCAGTGTGTGTCGAAGTGTCCTGCTCCCGTGCTATTAACGACTCTTTTGAGGCTAATGTGGCGCCTCTTAATTTACAGTGCGTAAAGAAAAATGCGTTAGTGCCTCACTGTTTGGTTCGCGTGAAAGAGGGCCGTACCGGACTGTGGACTACAAATTGCTCATTGGAACCAGTGTTTTGTTTTTGGGCTCCAAACTAGCTTCATGTAGCGCAACTCTACCGAATTGTGTAGCTGTCGTTACTCTTTCCCTAGACAACTCCGCTACTAACTCGCCTCCTGACGAAAAGCTTCTTCCGATGATCAGCGCATCGTTGAACACCTCACAACGACAGATGTTGAAGAGCCTCTTGTCCCCGCACCTATCCGTCTTTGATTTCACGCAGTCCGACGGCTCGCAACGTTTTCCGCTGTCGCGCGCATGCCACAGGATTGACACGGGATCTGCCCATCCGATCTGTCAAAAGCCGTACCGTGTGTCACCATCAGAGCGTAAGATCATCACCGAGCAAGTGCAAGACATGTTGAACAGGGGCGTAATACAGGAATCCTAAAGTCCTTGGGCTGCTCCCGTGATATTGGTGAAGAAAAAAGACGGAACATGGAGGTTCTGCATTGACTATCGTCGCCTTAACTCCATCACTAAAAAGGACGTGTATCCTCTCCCACGAATCGACGATGCCATAGATTGCCTTTTCTCCGCGTCTTATTTCTCTTCAGTTGATTTGCGATCGGGTTATTGACAGATTCCGATGGACCCTGCTGACAAGGAAAAAACTGCATTTGTTACGAAGGACGGCCTATTTGAATTTAACGTGATCCCTTCGGCCTATGTAATGCGCCGGCCACATTTGAAAGATTTATGGACACAATACTTCATGGCCTCAAGTGGGAAATCTGCATGTGCTATTTAGACGATGTTGTTATTTTTGGCCGGCCTTTTACTGAACATAACACGCGACTCGCTGTTGTTTTAGATGGTTGGCTACAGAAGGCTGGCCTTGTCCTGAATTCCAAAAAGTGCCGCTTTGGTGACCGTCAGGCGCTGGTACTCGGGCATCTCGTCGACCGCGATGGAGTTCGGCCAGATCCACAGAAGGCTGCAGCAGTTGCAGCATTCCAACGACCAGACTCAAAAGGAGCTCCGCAGTTTTCTGGGCCTGTGTTCCTACTTTCGACGACTCATCCCAAGGTTTGCCGACGTCGCCTACCCTCTGACATCCCTTCTACAAAAGGACGTCCCTTTCGACTGGACCTCAGATTGCGACGCGTCTCTCCGCCAACTAAAGTTTCTGCTTACGTCACATCCCATACTACGGCACTTCAACCCCTCCGCTCCGAATGAAGTCCACACTGATGCAAGTGGGATTGGTGTTGGCGCTGTGCTTGTGCAACGTTCGACATCAGGCGAGCATGTAATTGCGTATGCAAGCCGTTCCCTCAGCAAACCTGAGCGTAACTACACTGTTACGGAGCAGGAGTGTCTCGCTGTAGTTTTCGCTGTTCAGCGGTTTCGGTGCTACCTATATGGACGCCCTTTCACGGTTGTGACGAACCATCATGCCCGGTGTTGGCTTGGCAACCTTCGTGATCCATCTGGTCGTCTGGCACGCTGGGCCCTTCGTCTGCAAGAGTACGACTTCACTGTTTCGTACAAGAGTGGCCGCAAACACGCCGATGCAGACTGTCTTTCACGTCTTCCTCTTCCTACGACCGAATGTGACTCGGGTGATTTCGATCATTACATCGCCTTCGTCGTGCCCTAGTTTCCCGACGCCTCGGCTCTGCGGACTGCGCAAGAGACCGATATAACCCTCGAGCCCCTGCTTGCGGAGGCGCGGGATTCCCCTGCTTCCAGCCCATTTTGTCTCCGTGATGGCCTTTTGTAGAAAGAGGCTTACTCAAGCACCGGTACGAATTTTCTGCCTGTGGTTCCCGAGAGCTACCGCTCGTACATCTTACGCGCCATGCACGACGACCCCACTTCCGGTAACCTGGGCTCTTCAAGAACGCTCCATCGTGCCCGCGAGCGGTTTTATTGGCCAAAGATGCCCCAGACGACTGAATTATGTGGCGAGCTGCACTGAGTGCCAACGACACAAGCTTCCTAAGTCCACGCCACAGGGCCTGCTGCATCCTGAGATTCCACCACGTGGCGCATTTGAGAAAATCGGAATCGACCTTATGGGTCCCTTCCCGAAGTCATCCGACTGAAATCGTTGGATCGTGGTTTGTGCCGACTACCTCACCCGCTACTGCGAAACGGCAGCTCTCCCTTCAGCTACCGCTCACCACGTGTCCCTGTTCTTGCTCGTTCTGTGATCCTCCGTCATGGACCTCCGCGAGTGATCATCTGTGACCGAGGAAGAGCTTCTTCGTTTGTGTGCGTCACATTTTAGGCATTCCACACCATATCACCCTCAAACCAACGGCTTGACGGAGCGCTCAAACCGCACACTCACAAACATGCTATCTATGTACGTCGCATCTGACCACAAGAATTGGGATACTATACTGCCATTTATAACGTTTGCATTCAACACTGCAACCCATGAGACTACTGGCTACAGCCCGTTCTTCCTGCTATATGCCCGTCCTCCTCGGTATTGTCTAGACACCATTCTTCATTACGTCGTCCATGACGAACCGTGCATCGCGGAAACTCTTTGTCGAGCCGAAGAAGCTCGCCGTCTCGCCCATTTGCGAATTCTCGCTTCGCAAGAGCGTTCAAAAGCTCGGTACGACAGCCGGCATAACCATGTGTCTTACGCCTCTGGAGATTTAGTGTGGCTTTGGCGACCTCTCCGAAAGCGTGATTTAGCCCAGAAAATGTTGGCGCATTAAGCTGGCCTTTACGTTGTGCTTGAACGCGTCAGTGAAGTGAACTACCAAATAGCACGTATGACAGCAAGTGGTCGTCGTTCAGTCAGAACTGAAGTTGCCCATGTCGCCCGGATGAAGCCGTGTCACTCTCGTGGAAACAAATAACTACCTCGCCCGGGGGGCTTCGTCTGCCCAGGGGGAAAATGTAACAGTACAGAAGAAGATGAAGTTTAGAACACAAGTAAAGGAGAAAGACGTTGGAAAAAGACTCTCGTGCCGGACGCGCTGCCGTTGACCAGCTGAGCTCCCTACCCTATCGTCTTGTTGTTCAGCGCTCCGACGTCTTACCCCCTTCGTAACATTATCTATTTGTGTGCCGAGCATGGAGTGACAATGAGACTTTTTGCAGATGACTGCGTGATTTATACAGCCGTGAACAGCTCTGGTGACCAAATGAAATTTCAATCTTCTTTAAAAAACATTTCTGACTGGTGTGCAGCATAGGACATGCAAATTAACATCTCGAAAACGGCGTATTTAAGCATAACAAGAAAAGAATTCCTTTGTCTTACAACTACAAATTATCTGGCTCCCCGATACCACACGTAGCCAAAGCAAAATACCTGGGGATCACACTACCCAAGACCTTAAATGGAATGCACACATCGAGAACGTATGTGGCAGCGCATTCAAACAGCTTGGTTTTCTTCGCCGCAGACTAGCAATGGCTCCGCCGCACGTGAAGTTAACAGCCTATAAACCATTAGTACGACCTATCCTTGAGTATGCAAACATAATCTGGGATCCCCATCAAGCGTACCTGACCGAAAAGTTAGAAAAAACTCAGTCGAAAGCACTACGATTCATATATTCAAAATACTCACGTCATGAAAGCGTAACAGCCATGCGCATCACTGCACAAATACAGACCTTGTTTTGTCGCCGGAAAACGACTGTAATGAAGTTCCTTTTCAACATTTATCATCATAGATTTAACATAGATAAGGAAGACGACCTGAAAACACCCCAGCGTCACTCCACCCGAGGTAACCATAACTATTGCATTAAACCATTCTGGGCGCGTTGTAACACGTTTAAATACTCGTTTTTTCCGAAGGCTATCGAAATGTGGAATGCGTTACCAAGTGAAATTGTTAACATTACTAACCCTGATGTCTTCTTTCAAAACGTTGAACGATTTTTCGCCAATGAAAATAATGTTATTTCACTTTCGGGGATTGCTATTGTCATTGTGTTTCTTTTGGTTTGTACTGTTTCTATGTACGATTGACTTGACCTACTCTTGTATGAGCCTGAAGAAGGCTTACAGTATTGTCACGTGGTGTGACAAGGCTGTACACGCCAAAAAAAGACACAGGCGTGATGGTACTGAAATAACTCTTTATTGGGGCTGACTGGCGCCCGCAAAAGAACTAAGCAATTCGGCGGCGGCAGTAGCAACAAACGTGCTAGCCGGTCGTCGAACAAAGAATGCCCGTTACACTCGTCATCGCTCAATTTAAAGGCTGCTCCGAACAATCTAGATAACGTCGCAAACAGCTACCAGCACAAGCTGGAACATTGTAGAAAGACACACGAGTGGCCGGAATCTTCGGGACAGATCTCGGCGCATCTTGCGCTACAACGAAACTGATAGGGGTGTGGCTCGCGACATCGAGCATTAACAAACAAAGAATACAGAACTGATACACGATCCAGAATCAGAGTGATAAGGCCGTATGCCGGCGGCTGGGAAAAAACAACGAATACAGTTTTGAAGGTTTCGCGGCATTACTCCCCCCTTAAAAAAACATAGCCTCGATGTTCCAAAACAAAGCAACTTAAACATAAACACTGCAAAGTTTAAACAACACACATTTTTAACGCGCGTAATATGGCTTCAGTCGTACAACATGTACAATTTCTGGGCGTGCGCGTCGCCGTTGTGATGCTGACACTCCGTCGAGATGACTTCATAGTCGAGTGGTCCCACGCGGCGAATGATTATGTACGGCCCAAAGTATCGACGCAACAACTTTTTACTTAATCCGCGACGGCGAACTGGTGTCCAAACCCACACTTGGTCTCCTGGATTGTACTCTGCGTGGCGTCGTCGTAAGTTGTATCGTCGGCTGTCGGTGCGTTGTTGGTCTTTAATACGCAGCCGTGCGAGTCGTCGGGCTTCCTCTGCACGCTGCAGGTAGGCGACGACTTCAAGGTTGTCCTCGTCGGTTACGTGCGGCAGCATTGCGTCGAGCGTCGTCATGGGCTCCCTGCCGTACACAAGCTTAAACGGGGTCGCTCTGGTCGTCTCCTGGACTGCCGTGTTATACGCGAAGATCACGTACGGTAAGATGGCGTCCCAGGTCTTGTGTGCAGCGTCGACGCACATGGCGATCAGGTCTGCGATCGTTTTATTCAGGCGCTCCATAAGACCATTGGTCTGGGGATGGTACGCAGTTGTTCGTCGATGGCTTGTATAACTGTAGTCCAGGATGGCGTGCGTTAACTCTACCGTAAACGCCATTCCCCTGTCCGTGATGTGCACCTCTGGGGCGCCGTGTCGCAAGACAATTAGTTCGACAAAAAATTTGGCGACTTCTGCCGCGGTACCATTTGGTAGGGCTTTTGCTTCGGCGTAACGGGCAAGGTAGTCAGTGGCCACGATGATCCACTTGTTACCCATAGAGGAAGCTGGGAAGGAGACGAGAAGATCCATCCCAATTTGTTGAAAGCGTAGGTCTGGGGCGGAATCGGATTTAGTAGTCCTGCTGGTCTGATAGGCAGCGTCTTGCTTCGTTGGCACTCGCGACATGTCTTCACGTAGTGGGCAACTTCGGCAGGCAGTTGCGGCCAGTAGTACTTCTCCTGGATTCAACGCCACGTGTGTGCAAATCCGAGATGGTTTGCTGTGGGCTCATCATGCAACGCCTGCAGAATTTCCTACCGGAGGTTTTTAGGCACTACAAGAAGTTGCGCAGTCCTGGTGGGTGCGAAGTTCTTATTTACGAGGAGGCCATTGCTTAACGCGAACGAATATAAATGTCGTCTGAACACACCAGGAGCAGAAGCGGTCTTTCCTTTTAAGTAATCGGCTAGCGCTTCAGCTCAGGGTCTGATCACTGTTGGTCTGCGAAACGTCTGGCACTTACCAGTCCCAAAAAGGCATCGTCGTCGTTGTTCTTCGTGGGGGACGTCGACGGGAGGCCGTGATAAGCAGTCTGCGTCGGAATGTTTCGGGCCCGACTTATAGACTACAGTCAAGTCGAATTCTTGAAGTCGTAGGCTCCATCTGGCAAGGCGGCCGGAGGGATCTTTAAAATTAGCCGGCCAGCAGAGCGCGTGATGGTCGCTTACCACCTTCAATGGTCGGCCGTATAGGAATGGACTAAACTTAGAAGTGACCCAGATGATCGCGAGGCACTCCTTCTCGGTCGTCGAGTAATTCACTTCGGCTTTTGTGAGGGACCTTCTCGCGTAGGCGATTACTTTTTCCTGTCCGGCACTCTTCTGGACGAGAACGGCTCCTAGGCCCACACTGCTCTCGTCGGTGTGAAGTTCGGTGTCGGCGTTTTCATCAAAGTTGCCAAGTACAGGATGGCATTGCAGGCGGCGCTTAAGTTCGTCGAAGGCTTCTCCTTGCGGCGCTTTCCATTTAAAAGGTACGTCAGGCTTTGTCAGCGGCGTCAACGGCTCGGCGATGCGTGAAAAGTTTCTGACAAATCGTCGATAATAAGCGCACAACCAAAGGAATCGGCGCACAGCTTTCTTGTCGACAGGCGGTGGGAATTGTACGATTGCAGCTGTTTTCTCCTGGTCTGGGCGAACACCATCCTTACTAACAATGTGACCTAGGAAACGCAGTTCTACGTAGGCGAAGTGACACTTCTATGCTTTTAGCATTAGTCCCGATGACTTGATGGCTTCCAGCACTGTCTGCAGTAGTTTTAGGTGATTTTCAAACTTTGACGAGAAGACAGCAACGTCGTCCAAATATACCAAACAAATTTGCCACTTCAAGCCTGCCAGAACTGTGCCCATTACTCTTTGAAATGTGGCTGGTGCAGAGCAGAGGCCAAATGGCATCACCTTGAACTCAAAAAGACCGTCAGGTGTGATGAATGCGGTCTTCTCGCGATCTCTTTCGTCGACTTAAATTTGCCAATATCCGCTCTTCAGGTCCATCGATGAGAAATACCTTGCATTGCAGAGCCGGTCGAGAGTGTCGTCGATGCGGGAAAGCGGGTAGACATCCTTCTTAGTAATGCTATTACCCCGGCCTGGCGCTCGGCTTTTCCAGGGGTGTGCGTTTGGGAGAAGCTCCGTAAACCCCGCTGCGCGCCCCTCCTCCGCAGTGGGCCCAAACCCAGTTTCGAACCTCGCCGCCTGCAAAGGTGGTTCTGTTTGTCTTGCAAAGGTACTTCCTTTGAGCCTCACCTGAAGTGCTCCCTTAGAGCCTCAGCTGCAGCAGTGTGCCGTCTTCACCAAAACGACTGGTGCCGCCCAGGGGCACTACGATGGCTGGATTGCGTCATCATGCAGCATTTCCTCAACTTGATCGCGTATGGTCTGGAGTTCTCGCGGCGATACACGATAGGGGCTTTGGCGCAGAGGTCGGGCGTGTTCGTCCGTTATAATGCGGTGCTTGGCCAGTGGTGTTTGTCGTACCTTCGATGATGACGAGAAGCACTCCCCGTAGCTTCGAAGAAGACTGAGAATCTGGTCTTTCCTGCTGTTGGTCAATGCCGGGTTGATGTCAAATGTGGGCGGACGGAATTGGTCCGGTGCGTCTTCCAGGGTGAATACATCTTTGAGGTCTGCTAATTCGTCGAGAAAAACGATCGTCGTGCCCTTGTTGAGATGCCGGTATTCTTCGGTGAAGTTTGTTACCAGCACCCGAGCTTGACCTCTCCAGAATTTCGCGATACCTCTTGCGAGGCCGACACCTCGTTCTAAGAGCATTGGATATTTCCGTCGAAGACGCCTTCAGCGGTTTCGATATTTGCGCTACCTACGCAGACTGCGACGCTTGATCGGGGCGGCACGGTCAATTCTCCTTCGAGGATGTTTAGAGCTTGTGTTGCGTCGAAGTGGTCGTAGCAGAAATGGCTTTGTCTGCAGAGAGCTGGATGAGCTTGGATCGCAGGTCAATGATAGCCCTAAGTTCATTTAGGAAATGCATGCCTCAAATCACGTCGCGGGAGCACTGCTGCAAGACCACAAAGCTGGTGGGTAAGTACGTCCATTTACGTTTATTCTTGAAGTGCATCGTCCCGATGGAGTAATCAGGTTGCCACCTGCGGTGCGAATTAGCGTGCCATCCCAAGCAGTGGTGACTTTCCTGAGCTGAGAGGCTAACGGTCCACTGTGCGGCCAACTGAAGTGACTGTGCGGCCGTCGACATCAACTTCAAGGTCACTTGTTCACGTCCTCGCATTATACGTGGGCCTTGGTGTCCGATCTCGGCTTCGTCGGCGTGGTCGTGGAGCGTCGACTGCAAATCCGCGGAGACCGATTCGTCGGTATGGGCAGTGCCGCAGAATGTGACCGGCCTCGCCGCAGTGGAAACATAATGGCCGGTTGTTCGTTGTCATCCATGCGTCGCATTTCCTGAGGCTTGTTGGTCGTTGGTAGGATTGGCGGGCGGTGGCCAAGGGGCGGTTTTCAGGAACAGGATGGTAGCGGCGAGGGTTCGGAAAGTCATCACGTCGGGGCGCAGGGCGACGTAATGCACCAGCGTAGTTCATTGCTGTTGCCTCTTGTACTGGAACAGTCGCAGCCGTCGTTTGAGGAACACCCAGCGCCTGCTGGACTTCATCGCGGACGACGTCCGCAAGCGTCGCCACCTGGGGATGTTGTGAGGATGGCATCAATCGGCGGAGCTCCACTCGCACGATCTCCTGAATGAGGCCCCGAAGGTTCTCTCCGCTTGCAAATGCGCTGGGGTAGTAGCTTGAGTAGTTCGGCTGAAGTGGGCGCTCGTAGTGGCGCATCCGGGTGTCCAACGTCTTCTCAATAGTAGACGCCTCCGTTTCAAATTCCGCCACGGTTTTTGTCGGATTTCGGACAAGACTTGCAAAAAGCGATTCTTTAACGCCTCGCATTAAAAATTTCACTCTCTCACCTTCGGTCATGTCAGGGTCGGCGCGGCGAAAGAGGCGCTTCATCTCCTTAACATACGCCAGGACAGACTGTTAGTAAGTTGAAGTCTTGACTTAAGGAGAGCCTGGGCTCTTTCCTTTCGGACGACGCTTGAAAAGGCAGTCAAAAACGCTTCCTTGAAAATGTCCCAATCCTTCATAGCTGCCTCATGATTTTCGAACCAAACACGGGCATGTCCTTGAAGAACAAAGTAGACTTGAGTTTCGCAGCGTCGTTCCAGCCGTTGAATTCTGCCACACGGTCGAAAAGGTCCACCCAGTCTCCAGCATCTTCATCCGGTCGTCCATGGAAGCAGGGGGGCTCACGGGGTTGGACGAAAACAACCGGTGCTGTAGGCTAGGACATTGTCAGCGTCGATGCCTTCCGAGATCGAATGGGGTCAGGCAACAAGCCGTGTTCGGGTTGTAGGCCTTGAAGTCGGCGGCTGGCTCGGTGACCTGTAGGCTGGTCTTCCAGGGTGACAGGAATACGGCTTGGGTCTTCGCTTGAAGGATCAAAGGCAGCACCTTCACCAGATGTCACGTAGTGGTGACAAGGCCGTACGATAGTGAGAGACCGGAAAGCGTAGCGTGATATTGTCCATAGGGTCACGAAGAGTCGTACACGACTGAACGACTGAACTGAGCTGAACGTTGGTTTACGCAGTAACATCAATAGTGTTACATTATATAGGTTTCCGCGCCTGGACTGAGAGAGGGGTCCATGATATCGCGCACGACCACTAGCCACGGATAGTTGCTAACTATCAGCTTCATCATGCTAGCGAGTTTCCCCTCCCGAAGCTTGGCTACGTGGCAAACAGGATATGTACGGGCGCAATCAAGCACATACTTTCTCATGCCTGGCCAGGTCGGACATGGCAAAACTTGTAAGTCTTACTGCCGCTGCCATGGCCTGCCAGCGCTGAATCATGGAAGTACCGGAAAAATCTTTTCCGCAACTTCCTTGGGACTACGACTGTGAAAGAGGATGTAATCGCCTGTTCCTCGTCAAGTTGGGGGATGTAGCAGAGCAGTACGCCATCATCGCCCAGCAGATACGCGTCATACTTGCCCCAAGCGTTCCCAGTGCAAGCTGTATTACTCACAAGCTCTGTCAGCACCCGCTTGCATAGACTGTCCGCTTTCTCGGCCTCAATCAGCTCTTCCCTGCTGACTGCTGCTCCCCAAGACAGATTTCGCTCTGTCTCGCTCTTGGCAGGCGAGCAGTTCCCGCCACCAGCTGCTGTAACCTCTCTCTCGCACCATAGCGCGGGACCGCTGTCCGCCTCCCTTCTCTCTTTAACAGAGCAGGGCGCGGCACTCAAGTCCGCCCTCTCCTCCTCTCAAACAGCGGCGACGATGCTTTAAGCAATGCGGGAGTGCGCCTCTGATGCGCTTCCGCCAGCTTTCCACGGTGCGCGCGATAAAGCATCGGCCACCTTATTCGTACTGCCCCGGCGGTACTCAATGGCGTAGCGTAACGTTATAACGTCCGCGCCCTTCTCGGAGTCTGCCTGATGGGATTTGCAGCCTTTTTCACCGCGAAAGTGCCCGGTGATCTGTCTGCAAAGGGAAAACTGCTCAATCTAGGTACATGTCGAACTTTGACAATGCGAACATTATCGCCAGCCATTCCTTTTCGGTCACAAAATAATTCTGCTCCGCCTATTTGAGCGTGCGCCTAGCGAACGCGACAGGGCGCACTTTGCCCTTGTGTTCCTGCAACAAAACAGCTCCTACACCGGCATCACTGGCATCTGTCAGCAAGACAAATATCTTGTTCAGGTCAGGGAGGTGCATACCAGCGGTATTCGCTACCGCGTGAGCCAAGGCAACAAATGCGTCGTTCTGTTTCGTGCCCCAGACCAACTTTGAGCCTTTACGCAACAGCAGGCTCAACGGCCTTGCGAGCTCTGAAAAACGAGGGATGATTTGCCTGTAGAAAGCAACCATTCCCAAAAACCTCTGCAAGCTTTTCAAGTCCATCAGGCAGGGATAGTTCAGTATTGCCTGCGGTTGTCATCGTTCTGTTTCAAAGTGTCATAATCAATCACAAAGCCCAAGAGGTTCACTCTCTTTCATGCCAACCGCACTTTCTTTGCGTTGATCATTAGACCAGTACATCTCATTCTTTCAAGAACGGAATTCAAGTGAATGACGTGCTCTTCGAACGACTGTGAGAATATCACGACATCGTCGAGGTAACTCATCGCATAGCTGAACCTTGCAACCTTGCATAGCTGAACCTTGCGATGTCCATGAATTGCATGAACGTGCTCGGAGCAATTGACAAACCAACCTGGAGCCAAGTAAACTCAAAGAGCCCGCGGTGGCAGGTGAATGCGGTTTTCTGAAGATCACCTTCCGCCACCTGAATCTGCAGATACCCTCTGCTTGCATCCAGGACTCTGAAGAACCTTGCGTTCCCTAACGCGTACATCACAGCCTCGATCGACTGAAAAGAGTACGTAACCGTAGGCGTCAGTGAGTTCGGCTTTCGATAAACAACCCACATCCTGAGCGAACCATCTTTCCTTGGCACTAGAGCCACTGGGGACGACCATATAATTTGTGCGGGTGTCAGGGCGCCGGGATCAATCATCTCATCAAGGGCGCTATCAAGACGCTGCCGTATACGCGCTTAACGGCCGCGGGCTACATCAGAAAGGGCGTACATCACCCGTTTTAGTCTTGTGCTGAAGCACGTTGGTTCTGCCCGGTTTCTCTGTGAAGCAATCAGAAAACGGAGTAAAGTTTCCGCAAGCATTCACCGCTGACTACCGGGTCCTGAGAAAGACGCGATAATAGCTTCTAATGGGCTACCGTCTTTCAGCGTCTCGGGGGAGCCGTCTGCCACACAAGGGTGGACGCTCGCACGCTGGGCAATGCATTCTTGCCTAGGTGCGCTAAGAATAGGAATGAGGGGGTGAAGGGGCGTTAGCGATAGCCGTTCTCCCCCATGTCGAGCACAACACCTTTGCTTGAAAGAAAATGCCTTCCCAGAATGACTAGTATGGCCAAGCCTGGAGGTAAACGAAGCGATGCCTCCGCTTTCTGCCGTCAAAGCGCGCCAGGAGACGCATTGCTCCTTCCGCTTTTGCCGTCCTGGCTGCTAAGCTCAAAGGGGTTTCGGCTGGCCTGACGCGGATGTTACATTTACAGCAGTCCTCGAACACGTCGTTATCGACCAGTGACAGCATTAAGCCGTGTATTAACGAGTGCAGAGTAGCTTTGATCAGCTAACCGCACTAGCATGAAAGGGCTTGAGCGCGACAACACTATTTGCGCTCTACAGGCGAGGGGAACAAAAGCCTCAGCGCCGCCGGTGCGGTCGCCCGGTGTCGCGGCATGTGAGTGCACTTCCCATTTTCCGCCGTGGCTACCGCGAAATTCTCCCGCCGACGGCGACAGGCTGGTGCTACATATATCGCCGCCGGCGGTGCGTGTTCCCTCATCATCATCATCATCATCATCATCATCATCAGCCTGACTATACCCACTCCTGGCCGAAGGCCTCTCCCATATGTCTCCACTTAGCCCAGTTCTGTGCTAGTTGCATTCACTTGACCCCTGCGAACTTCTTAATCTTATCCGCCCACCTAACTTTCTGCCGCCGCCTGCTACGCTTTCCTTCCCTTGGAATCCAGTTTGTTACCGTCAGCGAACATCGGTTATCCTCTCTTCGCACTACATGTCCTGCCCATGTCCATTTTTTCTTCTTAATTTCCATTAGAATGTCTGTAACTTGAGTTATTTCTCTGACCCACTGTGCACGCTTCCTATCTCTTAATGTTACCTCTACCATTTTTCGTTCCATAGCCCTCTGCGTTGTCCTTAACGTAAGTAGAACTCTCTTGGTTAGCCTCCACGTTTCAGCCCCATCGGTGAGTACAGGCAAGATGCAACTGTTGTATACTTTCCTCTTGAGCGATACTGGTAAGCTGCTAGTCATAATCTGCGAGTGCTTGCCAAATGCGCTCCATCCCAATCTTATACTTTGGGATGCGTTCCCTGCATACGTCTTACTTTACACTCGCGTGCGACGTCGGCCGGCTGGTTGCAATTCCAGCACAGACGATCGTTCACCTGCCGCGGGGTCGGAGGATTCCGCGTTCCACGAAGTGGTTGGGGACCTTTTTCCCCTCTCTCCACGCCTACACGGACGTCTCTGACGAGCCCAGCTCGATGCCGCTGCTCCAACGCGTAGGGGCCAAGAGCGCAAGGAATAGCGGAGCCTTCCGCTGGCCTTTCTTGCCCTACCGTCATTGCGTCTGCGCCTCTGGCGCGCGGCGCAGAGTCTTGGTTTCCGGCCTAGGCGCATTGTGGCTCTAGCGATTCGGCTGGCCTGGAGGGTGACTGGTAGCACAATGCAGCGAGTAAATCGGCCTGCACTACCTTCTCTTCCTGTGCTAGGGCATCAAGGTTTGCAAAACCACGTCCCCGCAAGTACGGCTTGAAGCGCGGATGGCACGCGACCTGCGCACGCACGCGACCTGCGCGCGCGACCGCGGGATCTGCTCTCTTGTAGAGCCCCTGCATTGCGCGTACACACTCTTGGTAGGAATGAGGGCAGGCAGGTCCGTTCAGGCATATCCGAGGGGTGAGAGGGTCGTGTTGCTGTCAGGTCGAGAGAGCAGCCAGGGAGCGGACAGTAAGCCGGCCGTATAGCGAAGGAGGAGCGAGACGCTGGTACGCCTCATTTTATGGGGTCTCCGGTTTCCCCGTCGGCAGGAGAGGAGAGGGGCAGTGCACAGGGAGTGATGGGAAGTGGCGCGACCTTCGAGTGTGGCTGGCGCGCTGTGCTTCCTCTTGCGTGGAGGAGGGCCCCACAAGTTTTGGCAACTGAAATCGGCAATTGCTTGCATCGCAGGACGCGCCTACAATCCCCACGAAGCGCCGGTGTGACCCGATGCGCCGAGCAATGCTGCAAGCGGCCGGGATCAGTGATCGGCGCTACTTGCGGAGAGAAAATTAGGCCGAGTGAGGATAGTTGTCATACACGCGTTCTATCAAGCTTAGTTTATTACGAGACAGGCTTCCTATAGTAAAGCGGTAACGGAAGACGAATCTTTATTACAGCGTTCAGTCGCTGACCCATTCCGAGTGCCATCCGGCGAAACCGACTAGGCCTAGCGACGAGTAGGGCAGGCAGAGAGCCGCACAGTTCGTCGCCCGGCGCGCCCGCGCAGGCATGCACAAGTATAGAAGGTAGTCCTGATAACAACTAACTTTTCTGGTACAAAGCCAGGGAGTGCTACTGCCTTACTGCTGCGCCGCCGACCACTTCTGTCTCGGCTACGGCGCAGACAACAACGCCGTCCGCCGACTACTGCCGCGCCGTCAGATGAAGCCTTCGAAAATTTTAATGAATGAATATTGCCATTAAGTTTGATTTTGGCTACAGTAGCTGTCGTGCTGTCCGTGCGTTAGAACTGTTAGAAAGCTAACGGCGGAAAAGAGCAACCGAAACGAGCTGACCAGCAGCATCGTCTCTTACGTCAGAAAATTGTGCAATGACGTAACAAATACTTGATTATGGTTTTTCAGTGAATCTACGTAGCCGTCAATGCGCTAGCGATGGGTCCGGAATACAAACGCGATCATTTTCACAAACTCTAAAAAAGAATTAAAATAGTTTCTACGCTTCTCTTGAGTCTGACAGTTGACTGTGATGGCCATCAAACAACAGGAAGTGCATGACAAGCTTTGCACAACCTTGTAATATGGTGTCTCTACCTCTTTATTGGTCTTGATGTCCCCTTCTGTAATGTTTGGAATGACAGCGCATTTGTAAATTCCGTTGCTTTTAAGACCTTTGGGAACTGCCTGTTGCTTTTTTGGCATTTTTGTGTTTGCGTTGGGTGTTTTAGGCAAGGGAGAACATAGGAGCAGGCGGCCGGACAGGGCTACCAAGGCCACATATGTTGTAGACAGGCTTTAGAGGAAGATGGACAGTGGCGGCCAGATTGCAAGACCAAAACTCTGCCATCACTCAGCACACGAGAATTTACCTTTTCACCTCCATCCAAAAGCGTCAGCCATGGCTGCGATTTGATGCTATATTCTTTGGTTCAGAAGCAGAGAGCCTTAAACAGTAAGCCACCACATTTGGGTAGAGAAGGAAATTAGAACAGTTCTGGCGAGAATTGGACTCCGTTCTGGTGCTGTTGACATACACGACTTTAAGGCAACTAAACAGTGGCTACAATTAACAGAAGAGGACGACGGCAAAGCTTAGGCAGCATTTCTTATGCCATGTAAAAATAAGCGGACTGCATAAATAGGGAATAATCGCCGCATTAATGTCATCTTAAGCCAGATGCTTACAGACGATCCACTTGAAAAGGGCGTACGGTAGGCACATTTTAGACTGAAAAAATATTGTAGAGAGGTAAGGTCGGATAGGTGTGATCGAGCACATCCGCACTGGTCTTGAGAATCTGGCTGAGGTCAGTCCATTGCACGGCCGGGGGCGTTATGTCCATATGCCTGTGGATTGATAACATCGGCAGCAGCAACAATAGTAGTCGCTTAGCGAGGCGCAAAATCACTCAGACTGCTATAACAGTGTTCTAGCCTCAACAGAAAAACAGTGAAAGGCATGACTGCGTGCGTGCATCCGGGTGTTGCTAGGTTACCACAATGTGGAACTTGTATACCTCACCTGAATGGGGCGACCACAGCCGAATTTACTGCGGAAACGTTGCGGGGTATTATGAACGGCTACACTCAGTTGATTGCGCAGTTCTGCCTTTGAATGACTCCCAACCTGCAAACTTGTGCAAGCATGTACCTTATCTTTTTGTCGATTGTGTATGTGGTGGCGCTTCAAAAGCTTATATCTTACGAAGCTAAAAACAGAAAAATGCGTAACTCTGATATTTACAATTCACGCAGCCTTCATTTTTGTCCGCCATGCTTATCATGAGCCTAACAATGCGCGCTCAGAGACAATGTTCGTACAGCTTTGGCTCATCCAATGCCGAATTCTTAACTCTGCCAATTCAAAACAAACCTACAATCATTGCACAACCTAATTGTATCATGGAAAATAGGCTCGTGACCTCAAAATGTGACCCGGATAATTCCCACATATGGAAAGAAAACTCCAATATTCATTTTGAGCAACGTGTACCAAATCAACGCTGTGCCATATTTCACCCTTCCGATACATGGTGACCGTTACGTATCCATCTAAATTGAAAGCAATGGCCTGCTGCACGCCCCTGCCCCTTGTTTCACCCTAGAAAATTCCACCAATATCAATGTCCAACTGTTGCTACCTTCAAACTTGGCAATGGTCATTTCAAGCATATGGTCTAGGGCATTGCCCCCCAAAATCCATGCTTTCGTACAACAATCGGTTTTACAGAGATAAATCCAACAAATTTTTATATGAGACGTTAGGGACATGTACTGCATTGAGCCAGCGAAATTCTTTTCTTATTAATATGGTGCATTGTCGCATATTACCGGAAATGGCGCCGCTTTCTTGTGTTGCTGCCGAGTTTAAGCGGCTCTCAAATGATGTATTCTGTAACCTGAGAAAAGCTCCGGCGCGGTCATGATTCAAGACTCGGGCCTTTAGCTGTGTGTATACAAGCTCTGTCTCAATGACATCAGTACTTCTAACACGTCAATGCGGTGCTGCACTTCTTGTTTAGTCTTTGGTAAGCTATCCCTTTCCAGGCATATAACAGAACTCGTAGCATACGTACACTCTCAATTCTCCTACGAGCAAGCAAGCACTGCTACATAGGATTCATAAGGAAAAGTGCCAGAGTGCCATTGCACCATTCTTTGTGCCTCTGCACACAGAGGCAGAAACGCTAATGGCGGATAATCACCGGAAACCATTTGATGTACGAATGGCACAGGGGCATCGCTGTGATCATGGTTCGCAGTAGCTCAATGCTAAGCTTCGTCTACAATGCGATGCATTTGATAACTCTTGTTCAGAGCATCGTTATCATTATGTTTGTTGTGCTATGCGCCACCTTAACAAGCAGTTGTTTACTTGGATCAAAAATAAAATGACAGCAGAAATCATGCCCTTTAGATATTGAGAAATGGCTTAAATCACAACGAGACCGTTGATATTTTTTGAACTCTAGATCTATTATTATTTTCATCCTTCTATTTCGAAGCAACAAACGCGGCAGATGTTTGCAGAGGAGTTCGCGTTCTTGAGTCCATTCTTTCGGTAGCATCATTTTCAGCCTCTGATGTTTTCCTAAAATCAATCAGGACAAAATGTTGAATCTGTCAAGTAGAAATCGCTCATCTACACGAGTGATATGCTGTTTGGGAACGCTTGCCTGCAGCCCAACAAAACCTATCTGCATACGAGCTATGAGAACACTATATTATTTCCACCGCATTGCAATAGAATTGGCATATACACTAAGGCTATTTGCAAACGCATCAACTATCTTACAGGTTGTCTGTAATAGTAGCTCTGCGGACTGCACGTTTGCTGCATTCCAAAGTTGTATACCCTACCCAGAGTAGAAGCGGCCTCTTGGAGCTATTTTCAGATCATTTGTCCATGCAAAACTCGTTAAATACTTAACCGCAACGGTAATTCAGAGATAATAAGACTGAACTGAGGAGAAGAAAAAAACACGTGCGCTCGTAGGCAAGCCTCTGCAGTTGCATTTCGAGCGGCACGAGTGCAAAACAAATCCTTGTTATTTGTCTTGTAAGCACAAAACAAATAATCGAGTTTGTTAAATATATTGCCAGGACTATTAGTACCTTTATTATCGTTCGTTCTTACATTTCAATTCACATCATGTCTTATTGGTAGGATTGATACAGCTGCTCACTGATCAAAGACAACCCTACTCTATCTCTCATCTCATTTCTCTAAATCAAACCTGATACGATGTCTACGGCTCCCTACTAGCAGCGAGCCCCTGTCCGCATGCATATAGGAGCACATGAAGGCTGTGAGTTAAGCGCGGGCGCTATTGAAAATTGAGCGCACACCTGTGAAATATATTGGCAATTTTTGCGAGCCTGGAATACTCTCGCACCAAATCTCAACCTCATTATGTCATCGATACTTGAAAGGCCGAAAGGATTGTTTATGCGGTTTCCCCTGAGAGTTTAATAATACGGCTGGTAATAGGTACATAAAAAAGGTAAACACTGGACAATTTTAAAACTAATTCTGCAGGGATAGCAATGTTTAATATCGTTCGGCATTGCTATTTCTAAAATTTCTTCCCTGCGAAGACTCTAGCGTGGGCGAAGGCGAATGAAATATAAAGTTTGTTTACAAAGGTAATGGATTTTTTGAAAGTTTAGAAATATTTTCTAACGAGAGTAAGACGGCAAAATTTGAATTTATATGCACATGAGAATATGTGTTCCAGGTCTGCGACAATGGCTTCATCATTGACCAAAGCGTTGTGGATCTGTGTTAAGGACGCTCGATTATCGATCCGACGTACGTGATATTTATCCCGGCAGCCAAGGCCAGATTTCAATTTTTTGGAGCCCTCCACCAGGATTGTTTGGTATTGATCACTTGTAAATAATTACAAATTTGCGTAGTTGTCTAATATTATAATTGCTTCTATCACAGAGTAAAGTTTGGGGTAATACAATTAGGTTGGGCATATAATTGGTTATTGGTACTCATTTACTTAATCGCAAATAGGCAACAGGAGCGAAGCGTCCTTGACAAAGGGATTGCGTCAAATAATTTGGCCGCCAAATTGGGCTGCATGATTATGCCAGTTATCGAACTACGAAGTCGAAGGAGACGTCAGGAGGTCCACCAACTGAGAGAGTAACCGAACGGGACATACTACATTTTATGAGTCCACACCAGTTCCCGCACCAGATGTTGCCATGAAAACATTTATACGAACTTGCTTTTTTCAGTATTTCAGGGGTTTTCCACAGCGCCAACAAATAAGCCGTGTACCTTCCTTGGCAAAAGAAGTAGCACCGAAGAATTTACGTAACTCCGAGCAAGTGCACAACGTGCTCGTACTCTATGCACTTATTCGTTGATAGTGCCATCCAAAACCTTCGGAGGATGAGCACACAATATAGAAATCTATTATGAAGCAAACCACAAAAGTGAGACCTTAAACGTGATGATTAAAAAAGCAAAAACGCAAATGAAACACAGAAATTTAGCGGTACAATATGGCGTAATAGATTTGTTAGCGTATAATTAGTAAGATTGTTTCAAACTGCGGTCATTCAGAGGAAAATGTAATTATAAATTTAATTGTTTTGTCGAATGATGCTACTGCAATATGCTATTTTCCTGTGTTACAACCATAGAAGGAACCGAACGATATATTAGTGGATGTATCAGTATTTTACTCACATTTAAATAACTATAAAAAGAAAGCTAGGCGAGGGTTGTGTTCTGTGTGAAAGAAGCCACATAGATTAAGAAGACGTGGGATATATGAGAGGCGATATGAGAAATAGATGAAGTGCAATCTTTTCTTTTGAACTAGTATTTATCAATGTTAAATTTAGTAAATGGATCTCACAATACAACAGCATATTATAACAGATGGCGAATAATGGTGTTTTAAAATTATTGTAAAATGGAGGCCTGAGGTTCAGAGCACGCCAGTGAATAAATATTTTACGTAGAGCATTGGTTGCAATGTTTCCAACATGCTACAGAGAGAAGAGTTTAGCACCGATCCGAAATGCATGGTACTCTCTACAGGAAATAAGACATTCTGTCCAAATAGAAAACACAAACTGAGGGGAGGTGTGTCGTGAGTATTAAAAACGTTTATGCAAGGTAATCTACTATATAATTTTGCTGTGTCAGTAAACAATATGAGATGTTTTGTATTGAGGTACAAAGTTGGCAGTGAGAAACGACACAGCTAGGGCCAGACTGATTCAACGAGTTAAACGTTCATCTTGCAGGTCTTCACACAAAAAAGGACAGGGAAGAAGGCACCATTTCAGCTGTCTTCAATACATCAGCGACTAGGAAGAAGGAATCCCTTCAAGGTATCAATCACTTTTAGGGAGATATTTACATGCGTTACGTTGCTGCCGATTCATGTTTTAGCCATATTTTCCGAAATTTCGCAGCATTCCCTTCGTGCTCAACGCCATGTCATAGTAGAGTTGGACAGTTGGCGAGACAATAAATTTCCTAAGCAGCGCATTGTTCATAATTGACTTTATGTGAGTTTGTTGACCAAAATTGAATGAATTGCTTAGGATCTATGGTCGTACCAAAACACATTTAAACAAGCTTTAGGCAGCAACGTTTATATTTCGCCAAGGGGAGAATGACTGCTCGCAAAGTTGGACAACGCTGGACATTACGCAGGCGTGCCAACAGCTTGTCTTTGATGTCGCCATAGCGCAGTCGCTCAGGATAAACACAGCGGAAGGGATGTACAACGTATGACGTTTACCGCAAGGCGTGTCGTTAGCTCTCGGGGTGTTACTACCTACCTGGGAGACATTCTAGTGCTCAGCAAAACAGCAGACGTGCATCACCGAGTTCTTGCCTAGGCCTGCGAACAATTTACGAGAACGGGAATGCCGGTGCAGCATAAGCGTGAGCTTTTAATAAAGAATGCGCGAAATTCTTAGGTCATAGTATAGACTTGTCCCTTGAAATCTAACTTAAAAATTAGTCATCCACTGCCTGCGCCGCAAATAAAGAGCTTCCTCAATACAGTGAACATTTATAATCGGTTACTAAAAGGCCGCTAAAAGATTGTACAATTGTTTATTGTGTACTGGATAATGATGTCCCATGGATGGTGCGTCAAAAACTTCCGAACGCTCAAGAGCCTGATGAAGCTTCTCATGACCCAGTTGCTGCTATACCATTTTGATTTCAGTGCACATTTAGGTTTGTCATATGATACTTCAGTGGTGGGTGTCTCTATTGGTGTTATATGGTATCATATGTGGGTCTCTCAGAGACGAGACCCTATATCATCGGCGCCAAGAGCTTTGAAAAAGCTGAAGGGAATTTAGCCAGCTTGATCGATAGCTTTTAGCCACTGGTGTTGACGTTCGTCATTTCAATCAGTTTTTTTTTTTGTGGAAAAATTAAGTTCCTTATTATGACAGATCAAGAAGGGGGGTTTGTTATACTTCGAGAGAATAAGCAAATACCTTAAGTATTGGCACCATGTATGATTACTTGTCTGTTAATGCTATCAGCTTATGATTACTGCCATAACTATTGAACCACACAAGAACATGCCAATACCGACTTTTATGCAGATTACGAGCAAGATAGACGCAAAGGGAAATCAAGGCTCCATGTGACGGTCTACAACTACAACCAAGGAGTACACCCCCAGTGACTGCGCAAGTGGCATAGTGTATCGCACAAGACCAACAATTACCTGATTTATAGGAAAGGATCTCTGACTGCTAGTTTAAACACAACGTTCCAGCGACTATATTATCTTACGTCTTTATGTGAATCCGAGTAGTGCTACCGGAACCACGACGGAAGCAATTTCTTCCCATATTGCATGCAAATCAGCCATTAAATCTCTCACAAGGTCGAAGATTGCCCTAACATAGAGACGAAGAATAACGATTTCATCCGGCACAGAAAGCCATACAAAAAGAACAGCCAAGCGATCCCACGACTCCTGTATGCTTCTAGAGGAAGCCTGAAAGACCTTGGAGAAGTGTTCCTATCGATTTTGGCGTATAAGTTGAAGGCATCTTTTTTTTGTCGTCGTTAATGCGTTTTGGATACTACATCTGGCCTGTGATCGAGATAATTCGATTTTTATATCTTTCGCTTGGATTTAAAAGCTAAGCATAACGTTGGAAATGGACGGACTGGCAGCTATCATCCTTCAAGCGACGGAAAAGCAGTACGTCTGCTTTGACAGCTCAAGTGTGCACTCAAGTAGCAAGAGCAAAGCACAATGGCCTCTAAGGTTTGCCCCTCCTGTTTAAACAGCAATACACTCCTAACTGTGATAGTGGAAATGCACCTGCAAATCTCGTGCTGGGACGAAACTTACTCTTATAGCGTGGGAAGGGGTCACCTAGATATTGCAAGAGCAGACTAGTGTCAACCTGTGCGACGAAAGGTTTCTGAGTATGGAAATTCCGTGTAGGCAAGCAGTTTCAGCCAAGATGGTGTACGAAAGTTAGACGTCTGGTCGAAATGTGCAGAAACGTCATCGAGATCATCAGCGAAATGGCTTGTGTGTAGGAACTGGCAATTCGAAGCAGTGTGACCAAAAAAAATTTTTTTTTTTTCAGATTTGAGTAACCCCATGCGCAGGGTCCGACCTTTCGAGCTCTTAAACAACACTGGTTCATGTACGGTCCACTAGTGAATATTGACCTATGCAACGCTATGCCACTGACTAAGAGGGAAGGACTATGATAACGTGATAACGTATCGGTATTCCCATTGTGATTCCCATTGTGTGTACCGTGTTTCTCTCACAACTGCGCACTCCTTTACCACTTCGCCCGATGTCTGGCGCGTGCATCATGTGTTCGGTGCATCTTTCCTACCTGACGCTTTGTGCCATATTCTTATGCTTGGCCTATAACACAGTTTGCCTACGAGTCGTGCTGTGTTCTTTTCTATCATTAGAGTAACTCTATTAGAGCACATCTTGCATTGAAAACAGAAAAGCCAAATAAGAACATACAAATACATTTTGGACCTGTGACCTGATGAAATAAATAAACGTGAACGACTGTAAAGAACTTTTCTAAATTTTTTTGAAGTCACACATCTAAGAACATAAAATTTTTCCTGAAATGTGTTGAAAAAGAGGTTAGGAATTGAGAGAAAATAGGATTTACACATTTTTTTTTTATACTCCACAAGCTCAGCTGAGACTGGGATCAAGAAAATAATCCGTTGATCTGAAAAACTAAAACGGCGCCCTTAGAGCAAACGTGCTTTGATAGAGAAAATTTGGAAAGGCGAGAAATGTTTATACTTTCATTCATTACATTGTTCATAATGAAAGAGAGGAAGCGTTATCTTAGATTAAACATTCAGGTCCACAGCACCTAAATACAATATTTTTACAGCCGCGAACTGTCGTAGAGTTGAGTTCAATGACTTTTTCAGGATTTAAAAAATACAGAGTTGGGACGATCGATGGTTTATATGTCCGGGTACTGAAATATGTAATAGACGATAACGATAGCAATATATGTTGATTTTTTGAATGCTTTGAACCCAAAAAGCACAAGCTTTCTCTACTGCTTAAGGGACTCGTTATGTATTCGTCAAATCTTATCTTGCAGAGAGATGCTAGTTTTCTTGTATAAATGTTGTCTAATGTCAAGTAATGAAAATAGCCACAGGTGTTGCCCAGGATAGATTGGCTGCTCCTCTGTAGCCTATATGTTAATGATATTATCTTTATTATGCAAGATATAAAAATCGTGATAAATGCTTGATGCAGTATATTTATTAGTCTACTGTACTAGTAACCTATTAGTAGGGCGGTTATCTAATCATGTCGAGCAATTAGAAAGAATTGACTAGAAGCTAATACTTGAATCAGCTTATCATTTTCACACTTCAATGGTAATCAAACTGTTTATATTTTCATACCTTGGGAACTTATACTTCGGCAAGCTTCCATGGGATGATGTGAATTTTATTCTTCAAAACACTAGTCACACAGACTCAATAATCGAAATTGTTAAAACACTCCATCATCAGTAAATATATTTTTTCGATGAACCATTGTTCCCTGATATTTAACGCGGCACACAAGAAATCATGAAACTAAACAAGGCTATGAGTGGAAAATAAGGCTATGAGTGTTACCGAAAAAGCCCCGTGCGCAGATACACCGTAGATATTTTAAAAAACCGGACAACTAAAAATCACCATATGTCAAATATGCCTTGTTGCCAGATTTTTATTCTTCCCGAAGCAGTCTTCCCGAAGCAGTTCTTGCTTTGCGCACGGCGCATGTCATTTTGGCAAGTACCTGATTGCCTGCAATGTCAAACATGTCGAAATATTTCGGATAAGTATCGTCAGCATCATTATCATCATCAGCCGGATTACGCCCACTGCAGGGAAAGGCCTCTCCCATATTCCTCCAATTTACCCGGTCCTGTGCTAACTGCCTTCACTTGACCGCTGCGAACCTCATAGCTTCATCCGCCCACCTATATTTTTTCTCCCGACCCTTGCTACGCTGTTCTACACACTACATTCCAAGCCTATGCCCATTTCTTCTTCTTGATTTCCACTAGAATGTCATTAACGCGACCTCTTTTTCTGACCCTCTCTGCGTGCTTCCTATGTCTTAACGTTACACATACTATTTTTGGTTTCATAGCCTTCTGCATTGTCTATAACTTAATCAGAACTTTTTTCACTAGCTTCTATATTTCATCCCCATAGATGAGTACAGGTGAGATGCAACTGTTGTATACTTTCCTCTTGAGCGATACCGGTAAGCGGCTAGTCATAACGGCGAATACTTGCCAAATTCGCTTCAGCCAAATCTTATTTTCTTAGTTATTTCTCTTTCATGATCTGGATCTATGGATACTACCTGTCCTAAGTAGACATATTCGCTTACGACTTCCAGTGCCTCACTACCTGTTGCGAACTGCTGTTTTTTGCTGAGACTGTTGAACGCTACCTTAGTACTGTGCTTATTGATTTTCGAGCCTACCTTTCTGCTATTTGTGTCCAGGTCATAATTCGTTCCTTGCAGTTCATTCCCCGAGTTACTTAAGAAGGCAATGTCATCAGCGAATCGCAGATTACTGAGGTATTCTCCATAAATCCTTATCTCTAACTGGGCCCATTCCAAGCCCTTGAATACTTCCTCCAAGTAAGCTGTGAATAGTACTTGGGAGATCGTGTTTCACTGCCTAACAATTTTCTTTATGTGAATTTTGTTACTTCCTTTAAGCAGAAATGTGGTTGCTCTGCAGCCACTGTAGCACTTTCAGCACGTTCACATACGGCTCGTCTACACCCTGATTTTGCAATTGCTGTATGACTGCCGAGCTTCTAATGAGTCGAAATGAAATGCTTTCTCGTAATCAACGAATTAACCGCCAACATACCAGTGACAGAATTCAAATCCTTCCTACATACAATTTCTCTCTAGCCTTCTGGAGTAAGAAATAAACATCTTGATGCTATTTCACGCCATATCAGTTCCACTCTAGTACGAATATGTGATTGGAAAAATTTAGAAGGAAAGCTACTGCTTCCGGTAAGTCTCTTTTTCTCTTCGATGGAAATGCATCAGCACCGGGATTTCTGTCCGCATTATTTGTGTGTCTGTGTAACAGAATTGGACATTATATATTTTGTTGTCTTCGCTGCCCGGATCGAATTGCATGCTCCGCCGGGCTCAAAAACAGCTTTATTGGCTTAAGATGCGTTCGACCATTGAATGCTACGTGGCCAGTAGCCCGCAGTGCCAGCGTTACGAATGTACTACAGTTGCTCCTGCTGGACTGCTGTACCCTGTATGGCCTCCGACCGCACCCTTCAATCAAGTCGGCATCGATCTTCTGGGTGCGTTTCGAAAGTCTTGCTTTGGCAATCGCTGGATTGTCGTTTACGCCGATTAACTGACTTGGTACAAGGAAACAGCCGCTATTCCATCAGTTAAAGCATTTCAAGTGTCTATGTTTCGGTGGCGCTAGGACATCTTACGCCACGGGCCACCAAGGATTATTTTAAGTGACTGCTGCCGTCAGTTCACAGCGGATGTCGTCGAAGAACTTCTGCGTATCTGCGCAACAACATTTCACCACCGGACGCCCTATCATCCGCAAACAAACGGCGTCATTGAGCGCATAAACCGAACGTTGAACAATACGCTGTCAATATACGTGACCGCGGATCACGAAAACTGGGACACCATCCTGCCATTTGTTACCCACGCTTATAAACACTGCGACCAATGAAACGACGGGTTACAGCCCTTTCTTCTGTACGCCCATACAAAGCGCTCTACCCAGGATACAATCTTGCCGTTATCAGACAGCGACGATCCCTGCATTCCAGAGACCCTGTGCCTCACCGAAGAATCTCGGCGAATTGCCCGCTTGCGGACTGTAGCTTCTCAAGAACGCCTCAAGGCTCGTTGCGATGTCCACCGTAGGCATGCTACTTAAGCTCCGGTTGATGTGGTCTAACTTTGACGATCGCTTCGCCGGCGTGGACTGCACCAGAAATTGCTGGTACTCTGCGATGAACCTTGCGTTATTGTTGCCCCCAACGGTGACATCACTAACGAATGGCCCGTCTAACTGCGACAGGTCGCTGTTCGTTAAAGACAAAACTTTCTCATGTTGCGCGCTTGAAGCCCTGGAACTCTCGTGAGACTGCGTAACTCGTCCAGTGGGCTTCGGCTGCGAAGGGGTAAATTATAACGGCCGCAAAGAAGATGAGACGCTAGGTCCTGTGAAGGAGAACGATGTTTGTGGTAGGGCGCGCGCGCAGAACCTGGGTGACTAGTAGCTGACAAGGCTTCTCTGACAACTTGATCTTCGTGAAGGTCTTCGAGTGTAACAATATATCAAATATTTGAAAACAAGAACCACGAGGATAATTTCCTTAGACAATATCATGGAGTAATGCCAACTACGCCAGAATAAATGCTGAGTAATTTAGAGAAAAATACATTTTTTGGAGTTAGGGTGTAACGTAGTCGTTTCAAAGCATCGAAGCGATACGTCTATATTAAATAAAAAAATTTGAAGGAAATAGAGATCTTAACGGAAAGCATTTCTTGCAATAAATATGCAACTTTAATAGCGCGAGCAATTAATCCTTAGGTCGCCCTTTAGAGAGCAAGATGTTTTCGTACATCGCTTTTTATTTATCTTTTCCATCTTTCAAAATCAAATGCTGAATGGCCACATAAAAAAAAAGATATTTTTAATGGCCTCATCATGGATCATTAACCTTTTCAAGTAGTCGTACGTGATGTTCTTGAAAACGCTCCGCGACATCTCGGGTCATCGGCTCAAAGCATCAATGCAGGTTCCTTAAATAGTTATATCTATATTAGGTGGACACTACAGTGCTCCTAATTATTGCGTAAGAGATTTTACGGCAGCGCCATTCATTTCTTTGGGCGGTCTTCCAATGTTTACACGCCATCACATTTCTCTTGTTCTCGCAAGTAGCATTAATCAGCTTATCTCATATCAGTATCTGTCCTTGGCCTACGCGCAAACCTACTATAAATGAGAGTGGTGCATTTCGAAGTTCGTGATGCTGATGTGTCACCGGAGAAAACTTACTTCCCTCTTTGAGATAATGAGCAAGGTGAAAGGGTTGTGTATGGGATTGTAATATAAACAAGCTACTGGAAATTGTTTCTACACCTATTGCTCTTGCAAGGTAAGTTTCCTCCTTAAATTGTCCATCGTTTCCATAGCATGTGTTTTGTTTTACGTACCTCCATAAAGCATGCTTGCGGTAGATGGCAGTGGATATACATGGTTTTTTTATAGCACAATACATAAACAAAAATACGCTCTTTATATCCCTGTGGTTTAAAGCTCGGCAGTGAAGAGGCTTTACTCGTGCAAGAAATTATGTAGGCATTATCAAGCTCGCAGCCTTTATAGGCGGAGCACAAATGTAGACGAGTAATAGTAGGAGTAAAACTTCTATTAGGAGTACTATGAGGAACTCAGAAAGAACGCAACAGTTTAGTAAGACAGAAACCCATCAACAAATTAGCGGTGAGGGGGAGGGCAGAAGAATTCAGGATCTCGCTACAGAATAGATATTCAGCTCTAACCGAAGATGACGACATTACACTAGAAACAATGAACAATTATTTCAGAGATATCATTACTGAGTGTGCTGATGATTACTGAGTGTGCGGTAGAAGTAGGCGGTAGGATAGTTAGAGAGGATACTGGTAAGCTGCCTAAGGAGACGAAAGATTTGATTAAGAAACCGCAGAGTATGAAAGCTTCCAATCCAACAGACCAGATCGAATTCGCCGAGATATCAAAGCTAATCAATAAGCGCAAGGTAGCTGATTTAAGGAAGTATGCCATAGAGAAAATTGAGCATGCTGTAACGAACGGGCGAAGCCTTAAAGCGGTAAAGAAGAAATTGGGCATAGGCAAAAACCAAATGTATGCGATAAGGGAGAAGGCGGGCAACTTCATCACGAATATGGACAAAGCAGCCGAGGAGTTCTATACAGATCTCTACAGCAGCCAAAGTAGTCAGGACCGTAATGAGATTGGCGGCAGGAAAAAATAGATGTTCCACCAGTGACGAAGGACGAGTTCAAGAAAGCATTAGAAACTATGAAAAGGGGGAAATCAGCTGGAGAGGATCAGATAACTACAGATTTGCTAAAAGACGGGGGGGGGGGGGGGATATCGTGCTAGAAAAACTTACCATCCTGTATACGCAGTGCCTGGTGTCATCGATGGTACCGGAACCATGGAAGAATGCAAATATTATCCTCATTCATAAGAAAGGGGACTCTAAGGACCTTAAAAATTACAGACCAGTCAGCTTACTGTCTGTTACGTATAAGTTATTTACAAAGGTAATCGCTAATAGAATCAGGACACCCTTAGACTGCAGTCAAGCAAAGGATCAAGCAGGTTTTCGAAAACGGCACTCACTATCGATCATATCCATACCATCAATCAGGTGGTAGAAAAATGCTCGGAATATAACCAGCCCTTATACAAAGCATTCATTGATTACGAAAAAACATTTGACTCAGTTGAAACATCGGCGGTGATGCAGGCTTTGCGAAATCAGGGGGTAGATGAGCCGTACGTGAAAGTGCTGGAAGATATATATATATATAGTGGCTGCACAGCAACCATAGTTCTGCATAAAGAAAGTTACAAAATTCCGGCAAAGCAGGGTGTTAAGCAAGGATACCCGATCTCCCCAGTACTATTCACAGCTTGCTTAGAGGAAGTATTCAGAGGCTTGGAATGGGAGCAGTTAGGGATAAGGGTAGATGGAGAATACCTCAGTAATCTGCGATTTGCTGATGACATTGCCTTGCTAAGGAGCTCGGGGGATCAACTACAAATAATGATTGATGACCTAGACAGGAAAAGTAGAAAGGTAGGCTTGAAAATCAATATGCAGAAGACTAAGCTAATGTTCAACAGCCTCGGGAAGGAACATCAGTTTACATTAGGTAGCGAAGTACTGGAAGTAGTAGGCGATTTTTTCTACTTAGGACAGGTAGTAACGGCATGTCTGGACCATGAAAATGAAATAACAAAAAGAATAAGACTGGGATGGTGCGCATTTGGTAAGCACTCGCAGATTATGACTAGCAGCTTACCGGTATCGCTCAAGAGGAAAGTATACAACAGTTGCATCTTGCCTGTACTCACCTATGGGGCTGAAACGTGGAGGCTAACCAAGAGAGCTCTACTTAAGTTGAGGACCACCCAGAGGGCTATGGAACGAAAAATGGTAGGGGTAACATTAAGAGATAGAAAGCGTGCAGAGTGGGTCAGAGAAATAACTCAAGTTACTGACATTCTAGTGGAAATTAAGAAGAAATGGGCATGGGCAGGATATGTAGTGCGAAGAGAGGATAGCCGATGGTCGCTTAGGGTAACAAACTGGATTCCAAAGGAAGGAAAGCGTAGCAGAGGGAGGCAGAAAGTTAGCTGGTCGGATGAGGTTAAGAAGTTCGCAGGGGTCAAGTGGATGCAACTAGCACAGAACCGGGTTAATTTGACAAATATGGGAGAGGCCTTCGCCCTGCAGTGGGTATAGTCAGGCTGATGATGATGATGAATAATACGGTTTATTAGTTCCATCGGCTTGCTTGCCTATGACTTTCTTTAGAGGCCATGCCGATTCACGACGTCGAGCGTACACCATTATTCCTCTTATAAACAGCGCATATATTTCAACCTGATTTTTGAACTACATCGACAGTTTCATCTGTCGATTACTTCATATCAACAGCACTTCTAAAGGTTGATGAAAGTATAAGCTTACCTCAAATATCTTTGGTGCTCTTGATGTAGGAGTGTCGCGGCGCATCCGTAACAACCACTGCAGTCGCTGGTAGATAACAGTTCCTTATGGTAAAGAATAAAATGGTTTTCCGTTTTCAGAATGATCGCTGCAGGTTGAAGCTGAACAGCCCATGTTATATAGTATACACACTTATAACAACGCAACTGATACGCACATGAGCCGCCAAGGTAGCGTGAGCAAAGCGCATGCGTGAGCAGCTGCGAACGTAAACAGCGGTTGGATAGTGGATACGCTTCGAACATGGCTGGCCGTCAATCCAGTCCGCTGCAGCGGCGGCGGAGGGAACTACAAAAAATGCCCTTTGCTTCACCTTCTCTGCAGTGCACGGTTCCTGCACACCACGTGATGGCGTTCTAGCAATGAAGGCGCGAGCGGCATTTTGAAATCAGACGAGTAAATCTGCTACCTTTGGTAACATATACGCCATGCACAGCGCTTATAGTGGTGCCACTGAAAGCCGCGTAGCGGCGGCGGTCAGAACCCGAGGCGGGCCTCATGCGGCAAGCGTGGCCTGGTGAACGCGTGCGGTCTGCCGTTTGCGCGCGTCTCGCGGGCACTTCCGCGGTGACAGTGTGCGCAAGGGGATCGCACTTTATAATAGTGGACATGTGTTCGATATCACGGCCGTCTCGAACTACATCGCCTCCATATGCATCGAGTGTCTGCTGCAGACGAGCGTCAACAAGGTCTCGTACGAAGTGGTGCTCATTTTGAATATCCCGCTTTCATTCCAACGCCACGCTAATTCGTTCATTCTTTGACCTATGAACCAACATTCTTTGCTTATTGGTACACGCTTGCTTCGTTTACATGCATAATATTGCTACAGTAAACTAGGCAGCGTCGTCGAAACTGCGAGCGGTTTCGTACCGTTGCGACCGCAGGCAAAGCCAACGAGCTTGCAAACCAGCATTCTGAGTATCAGAAAAGTCGTGCATATTGGGCTCCTGTCGTACGAGTCGAGATAATTCATGGTTGCGCTTTACCAGTGTCTGTACGGCACGGATTTCGCGTATTCCGTCCTCAAAAAGGGAGAGCGGGTAGATAATTTCATGGGGGAGTGAGGTATCAGCAGAGGCAATATCTGAAAAGCTGCATCACAGGTTAGCCAAGAGCATATTAGATTTAAACATTATATTCTGTTTTATTATCGTAGTATCATCTTCATTTCATTTTTTTCACCATCGGGCTCAACTGTAGGGTTACAGGGCGCTTTATAACAAGCTCTAGAGACCTTAGTCTGAATGGCAAGCGCAGCGACATGTTATGTTTTCGTAATCTTGCCAGACAGCAGGAACACTGGCTCTGGTCTTCAAAGTAATTGCATGGCAAGTTTCAAAATGCATGTTGGCAAATATCTGTTCAATAACCCGCCGCAGTGGCTCAGGCTACTGATTAGGATTATCGGGGCCGAAGTCGACCAAGCCGCCTGCGTTTAGGTGGAGGGGAAACGCAAAATGCAATCGTGTGCTGTGCGATGTCGATTCACGCTAAAGATCGTTTGGCTAAGCGTTTCACAAACCTAATGCGTATGTTATCTTCCCTGCTAGCGGGCGCGACCAAGTTTAAACACGAAGTCTTCCCTGAAGGTGCAATGACAAGCAGAAAACACTGAAAAATTGTTATCACTCAGCCCTGCCACACGTCAAATTTATTGCCTTTTCCATCGAATGACGCTCGTTCAAAATTATATTTGTTTGCTGCTACACGACAAAATATAATGACATTCGATGAAAACGACATTACGTATGGAATGAGTTTGAGGTAGTCATCTGATTGCGATCAACGAGGAAATGTGTTATGTCGACACCAGAGACTCGGTGAGAAGATACACCCAAAATAAGCTACAAAAGTGCCACCTCCATTAAATACTGCTGTGCTCCTATAATTTTGTAGCTTGTCATCTATAAGAAATATGCCAAATAGCATCGTAAAAAAAAAAACAAACTGGCACCCATCGCTGCCAGCCAACCCGTAGCACCGCACAGGTCGCTCCTGCTGCCGCAGTCCGTCGGCGCCGAGTCACCGACACCGCGGATTATTTTCGCCACCTTCAGAAAAGCATGCTCTGTTCATCTTAAATAATTCGCGCTTAATTTGAGGAAGGAATCTAAAAAATTATCTTTACTGAGGATTGCTGTTATGTAACTAGATTTTGGAAGAAGTGATAACAGTAGTAGAAGCAAATTTCTGCTTTTAGCAGCTTCCGCCGGTGTGACGCAGCTCATCCGATTTCGTTTTCTAGCTCCACTGTTAAGGCGTCGCCGAAGTTACACCTTTCGTTTACTGTAAGACAGTTTGTGAGACAATTGAACTATTAGTAAGGCACTTTTATGAATAGAAAATTTACTATGTCCAAAGCACTTCCAACTATGGCTTTTATGCGAAACCGTTTAGGCCTGGCGACAACGAGGGCCTAGCCCACGGCCAGAGCGCCGTCGCCGGCTGCCTTTGCGGGCAGCGTCGTTGCGGTAAGCTAGCGGCATCCGATGTAGCAAGCGTTGCGAATTTGCGGTATTCTTTCTTGGTGAGGGTAAGCTGAAGCATTTTTCGATGGGCCTTAATACGCCGAGCGAACGATTTCGCGAAAACGCATGGTAGTCAGCGGGGCTGTAGTATGCTGCGCTGTAGAGCGATACTCGAAGGTTCTATAAAATCGCCGTCGGACAGTACACTAGATACATCCTATTTTACGTGTTGCTCTTGACACTTGCTTTAGTGCGGAAAGCGCACGTTGTTGAAACTCGTATGCGTTTCGCAATCGAGCGCAGACGTACGTGCGCACATTTCGTGCCCTTTCGTAAACAAACACCGCCGCCACACCGCTACATTCGTAATTGATAGTCCTAATCAAAAGGTTGGTTACAACGTATGCAAGACATGAATATCAAAGGCTGCTTTCGTTCACAGCGCCTTCATCTTCGCAACATATTGAAGGCACTCCAGTATTTGCGTATCAATCACATACCATAATTTGGAAATGGCATTAGCTGTAGTCGTGTAGCAGCGCGTCGAAAAAATGACATTAACCTAAACAAATGTAATTCGGTGCGATTGCTTGCTTTCTGCGTCGAACAGCCGCGATTCACGGCCCCCGTCGTTCTCGTGAAGCATCACTGAAACTTATACAAACGTGTTCCTGGCAAGATTTTACGTGTGTTCGAAAAACCAACTACACAGCAATTCTTCCTGGTCATTGGTAAAGGTTGACAGCGGCGTTATACCTGTTAAACCGCGACCAACGACAAAACACGACACGCGCGCATAGACGCTGACACGAACAACGCCCGACCGAGCCCGCCTACGCTTTGCTGCTTTGACGACAGGTGGCGTTGTCGGCGTTATACGCATCGCGTATACAGTAACTCTAGGTGGGGGGGGGGGGGGGTATAAAGCCCTTCGATGGAGCGTACCAGCCGCGCTGCCCGCAGCCTACCGCGCTCTCGCATCTTCGGCAAGAGGACTGCTCACACTGCATTTCAGCTCGCATTAAGTCGCCACAGACATAGCTATAACTGAAGCCGATCACTACACTTTTCAGGGTGTATTTGTGGAGGCAGCGCGCGTATTTAACGCTTCTAGTTTGCGAAGGCTTCTGCTAAGTTAGCGAAACATTGAGTTTCGGACATCCTTTCTTACAAAAGGAAGCACCGAATTTCTATTCTAACAACAATTAAAGCATAGGCTTTTATTGGTATAAAATATATTTAGAATTTTTGGAACAAAGTGAAATGCTTGAGTCATAATTGGCATACGGGTTCATTCTGTACACTGTAAACTTGCTGAGAAGTAAACACGTAGGCGCAGTGTTATTTATATACTGTATATGTGAACAACACAGAAAACAAAGTCGCGCAACACTCCTTATATGTATATTTAATAACAAACACAGGCATGTGGCATAATTGCATGAAGAGCAGAGCACGAACGAGGAACATTTTCTTACAGCGTCATGGTTTATGGTACATACATCGCGGCCTCTGATTGCACACCAGCCTTTGCCAAAGTCCCCATTTTCTGAAAGAAGAGGCTGACGAAGTTTTTTTTCTCAGGTTCACAATGCGCATGAGACGTGGCCGGTTCATCGCGGGGAAGCTCGTTGGTATAATGCCGCTTACAGTGAAACATTCGCGAAGTATATACCTGCGCCCATAAAATGAGTGTGTAACGCAAAAGGACGAATGATCTAGAAAAGGTACACAACACTAGTGCTGTTTGTAGCGCCTGATTGTGTTCTTCGTCTTTTTGCGCTACACACGCATGTCAAGGAGCACCGTTACCGACTCGAAGCTTCCACCCTTGTGAATATAATTGCATGGTCTAAAAATGCTTCTCGCAAACTAAACCAGTTGGCGTTTATCTTCCGTCATCTCTATCGATGTTTCGTTCCCAATCTGTAAAATGCGTACGCAGCATCAGATGGCGCAGTAAACATGAAAATACTCTCCTTGTTCTAGCTGTAGACCCGTTTGTCCACAAAGCGAGTCTTCTCTGTTCACCGCCGCTTTCTCTTTGGAAATTTTCTGTGTAGTTTAGTTAGAGGCACTGGGGAAACAACAATCAGGAACTCGCCTCACCATTGGTGACAGAGTGAAAAAAGAAGGGATACGGGCGGGTACAGAACGCGTGCACAAAACACGAAAAAGAGTCAATGCGATCGTCACCGAGGAGCTAGCAATGCAGAACGACTCTCTTGGGCAAGTATCTACACGGGAAATAAACCGCTGCAGCTTGGTGAACGCAAAAGACGCGCAGGAGCCGGTTTAACACACACGCACAACACCAACAGATTGCCTTCTTCTGAAGCGACAAAACGGCGTCGTCTGCTCCGGTGGTATCCTCACGACAAATAGCGCCCTCTGCCGGTATCGATTGTCTATCGTTGCAAACGGCGCCATCGTCGCCCATAGGGAAGCGCGGGCGCTCGCCACACTAGCCAGTATATTCTATGCACTCTACTACAACTAACTGCCGGACGTTATGTTCATTGTTCGCGACGTAGCACTTTGTGCAGTGCCTTTTATTGAAATTGTACATTTTTTCAGGTTAATATAAATAAATATGTTGTACATCTACAAACAACGCAAAACGGTGACCGTTACTTCTCAATAACCAAGAACTATGCTGAAATCATGCATACATTGTGTTTAAGTAGTATATAATTTAAAGTTAACTGCAAAAACGTCCTCCTCCATGTTGCTGGAAAAGAATGAAATTCATTTCATGGTTTCGTTTTATTTTATTTGTATATCGCTGAACCTTCAAAAGAGTGTGCATGGACAAGTTGCATAGGGCCGCTGAAATTCCCTCCAGTCTGAGTAACCCAAGGTAGCACTTAGCAACTGAGTTTGGTTGATTGCTGGCAGAAACTAAATTGCCAAAAAATATTTTGGACAATATAAACAAGAGATTTTTCCACTCTGTGCACATGTGAAGAAACATGAAATAAACTGTCAAATAATTGAAAGATATGTAATCGAAGAAATGGGAGAGTTGTACAGAGAATATTACGCCAGCAAAGCGCAGAAACTGTTAAAGTTATAAATCCAGACAACCGGTTAGAAACCATTTTTAAGAAATATGTGATCCTACAGGTCACATATTTCTTAATTACAGCCTTAATTTTAGCGTGTAAGTCGCGCAGAAATCGTTAGGATGGATTTCACTACAGAAACGTAGATACATGCTTAGGCTGAATTCATTTCACAAAATATTCCATTATAAAACAAGTACTGTCCGTGACCGTTATTTATTGCCGCAAGATTATATATCAGCAAGAAGGGACCAAACATGGAAAGTAAAAGAAATAAAATGCAGAACAGGCTTACTAAAAATGCCATTTTTTCAAAAAACAATAAATGACTAGAATTAGCTTCCCCAAGAAGTCGTTTCCTCAAAAGGTAATGAAATGTTGGCCGTACTTCCCTAACACGTGTATATGTGTGAACGTATGCTGTATTATAATTTCTGTGTTATATTCTTTCTTTTTCGGTTTGGTTTGTGAGGTTTAACGTCCGAAAGCGACTCAGGCTATAAGAGACGCTGTAGTAGAGGACAGCGGAAATCTGGACCCCCTGGGGTTCTTTAACGTACACTGACATCGCACAGCACACCGGCGCTTTGCTTTTCACCTCCATCAAAATGCGACCGTCGAGGCCGAATTTCGATCCCGTATCCTTAGGGAGAGTAGTCGAGCGCCGTAACCACTGCGCCACCCCGGCGGGGTTTCTCTTTTTTCTTTTTTTTGCGAGCATGTAGCACTATTCATATTGTAATTCTTCCCTCCAATGCAATGCCAAAAGGCATTGTGGTTAATGTGATAAATAAATAAATATATACGCAAAGTCCCTAGCAGAATAATATTTTGTCCAACGATAAATGCGATGTGTCCCATGTTTTGCGTGAAATTTGCGGAGAGGCGTGGCGTCGTGTACAAAATGTTTTGTTAGCCAAAATATCTTCTTCATCTGTTTGAAACGATAAGATTTTAGACTGGCAAGTTAAGTAGATGTCAATGTTGCGTGCGAGATTAGCTAGCTCACTTAAGTATCTGAGCCTGGTCTTACACCAAGAGCCAAATTTCTGCTTGACACGATCTCTCATTGCAGCATTAATCGTAGCAAAAAAGAGCCAAAGTTTCTCAACTGGGAGGCGAATTTCCCCAGCTAGAACACCGATCATGTTCGTTGCATACATTTACATGAAAAGATGCTATTATGTAGCTGAATCATTTGAAAATAAATAAAAAAATTAAGATAAAAGGAATAAATCCTATCAATGAGCTTATATGTGCTCATAGAATGATCAAGAAGCATTTTGAAGAACTTTCGTAAGTAGAACTAAATAGCTTGACGGTCGAGATGATATATTGATATAACAGACACCTCTCTCCTGCTCCTGTCAAATTCCATCATTAGTTTTATTTATATGTAAAAAAAACAGGAAAAAGTGCTATTGTGTAAAATACTTCACTGAAGGGCATTTATTCCCGCTCGAAAAAGAAACAAGAAATGCATACAGTCACATGTTCAAATAAGGCGTATATATTGAAACCGCTTTTTGGTTTCAGCAGCTTGTGTATTAGCTCAGCGACTTCCTGACTATCGGAGAAAATGAAGCTTCTGAGCGTAGCTTTTCTTCTGGCATCGTGTACCCTGGCTCTCGGCACCACTTTGCAGGATATGAAAGACGTGAGAACGTTTATAACTTTGATGCTACCTCTTAGATGTATGAAGCTACAGTGTGTCAGAATTGAGGGTCCCTAGTTGCAGCTGCTTTACTGAAAATAAAAGCATACTACAACGTAACTGTTAAAGCACTCTGTTGAGCGTAGGACTGTTGAGTTTGTCAAGAAGTACAAATGGTATGTTAAAAAAGCAGACAAATGAGATTTGATGTAGTATTAGTAGTTCAAAACAAGAAAATAATTTTGCAGACAGATGAGAGCCGCTCTGAAATCCTTTTCATAGGGAACGCAGCTAGGCTATTTTATATTACCAGCATTATTATAGTGGCGCGGTTACGCAATTTCACTTCCTTACAGTTTATTATGTGGAGGTAAGCTATATGCCAACACCGCCTTGTCGCGGTGGGTACGTGGTCAGGGGGTCTGAATTCTCACCCAAGGACTGTTGTTCAAACTGAGCCGCGTCGGCAGACTTGATGCAGGAGAAATGCAGGACGCAGACGCACTCTAATATACCAAGCAGCGCCACTGCGACATGTCACATAGCAGATGTCACTTTAGGTCCTTTCATCTAAATATACCGGTTCTTAGACATAATAAAGGTATATCGGCGCTCATGCCGCCGGTTTTGGCGACTGATGGTATTCAGTAGCGCTAGTCTTAACAGGCCACTAGAAAGCATTTTTTAGTATTTTGCGATGCATATTTCATGTTGTCTCTTTAATCATGATCAATTAAATATATTCTAGTAATGATTCCATGAATATGAAGAGCAACGTTAGAGCAGGTTTTCTGTTAAAACACTGGGTTACGCACACGCGGTGGTCCCCTCCGATGAAAGTACGAGGCTCAACTGCGGCTCGCAAAAACGCGCATAAGAGAACCTTTTTAAAATGTGTTTTCCCTTCAAACGTAGAATGTAACAAACAGCTTACTTTCATTTCAGTTCAATTTTCAATTTGCATAAGCTGAAGTTAGGTAATTGCCTAAATTGTATTATTTCAATTTTTATTTTGCAACGCAATGTTTTACATCTAACGCTATAGAAGTTTCTGCAGTAAAAATTAAGATGATGATATAAGATTTCTTTACATTTACTACACATTTAGGTCGCTCGAAGGAAACAGTAAATATTCAATGAAAACAATAGAATGCGACATATTTGTATTTCATACTTGCCCATGAGTTTATAAGCACATAGAAGCAGTACAATTGCGCGATAAATGCTCGCACATTCGGAAAGCCAAAAATGATCGCAGGCGAAATATTCGGATAAAACAAGAAGTTGAAAGACAAATAACTGGCATATTATAGCACTCAGAAGTATCCTGCTGCATTGTCTTTGTATAGGAAAAAATTGCACATAATAATGTTTCTCCATGTATGTCTCTTATTAATCTCCAAAGTTTAATTCAGCAGCTCCAAGAGTAACAAAAATTGTTTGCTCTTTCTTTACTTTTCTCGCTTTTTCTGTCTTTACACTTTTATCAGAAAGCTTAAAAACATCATCACTTGAAGTGTTTTCCATGCATGTCACTTTACTTGCGAAGATCAGACTTCTCCAGAAGTATTTTGCTTGTGATAACAATAGCCAGCTGTAATTAAATAGAGATTGGAATGGGTTTCTATAGTGTGCTGCCTAATGTTGCGATATTACGCTTAGGATCAGTCTTGAGTCGGCTAATCACATGTGGTTAAGATGATTGGTTTTGAAACTAACATTGCGCCTCTAGTGTATGTTCGGCACGCAAGCACTATTGCTTCAAGTGAGCAAGACTAGCTTAGGTAAATACTGATACCGCAGTACCTGGGAAAACTGAAATTTTGTCATAAATTGCTGTTTTTGGCCTGGTTACAGTTCTCCGCGCTTGAAAAATGCCACAAAAATATAATAGCCACTGTACGTTGCTATTCAATATCTTTCCAATCTTCGTATAATCTAGAACATAACAACTAGAAAGCTGTCACTGTTTCTAATATTCATCATTGCTCTAAAAAAAATACAATCCGGAAAAACCATCAATAATTTCCTCGCTATCCGAAGCAATAATGCCATTTTCATTGCTGACCGCAATGCAGTGTGGGGCGCTGCTCGTACGGCACATCAACGATCGGCTCTACAATAGTGTTTCGGCAGCTAGTGGTGACGAACAGAAGTAGATTACTTGATTCAAATTGAGCATTTGCTTAAGAAATTAGCAAATAAAATGAACTCCTTTGTTAAATATGAAACCAAAATTGCGTGCTTACTGTGGTCATTAGCTGGCTGGAATATTTCCGTTTATTAGATTATGTATAACACAGGCTCATTAAACGTCTGAGTAATGCATGGGATAAGGTCCGCAAATCCACCTGCCTGATCTGCATTAAAATTTCTCAATACGGCCAGTTTCTTGTTCCTGTATTGTAAGGTAATGCGCACGTAGCTGGCTCACTAATCCTTTACGTTGGGAGGGCGGTATGTTGCAAGACAATGCTGAAGTTTTGTGTACACCCTTAAGGAAGATTTTGATTTTTCGGATGGTAAAAAATGATTTAACGTGGTTTACAACTGGCTCGAATAAAAGATCGGTGACAGAAAGAGCATTTTATAAATATTCATTCTATTTCAGGCGTTATCAACTAAAGATCCAATTTGGGACGTTCGGCGAAGTTTCCAGCGTGATTCTGCATCAGCGGTCACGTGTGTTTATGATAAGCAAGAATCGCTCGAAGGCAATAAGTACCAATGCGAGCATGGGTACCAATCGGGAGGCCAAAAGTGAGTTTTCATGGACATTGTTTTATTGCTAAGTTAAACTTTAAATACCAAAGTGCTTCATGTAAGAACATTGAAACATGTAACGTTCATGTAACATTAAAATATTGATTCTGATAAATACTATCCGTAGGCTGTATGTACTGTATTGAGAAGTACATACTTCATACATAATGCGTTCACCAGCAGCATTGCAGTTTTTTAAAATTGTAGATGAAATGTGCCTGTCCCTTGTGGCATAGCGGACAGGACTATCATTTTAGCATGTTTCTTTTTTCTTAAACATCGCAACTCCACCCGCTGATATTCTTGTTACGGTCAATGAATAGATCATAAGGTCACTTACAGAACCCATATTTTATCACAACGAATAAACAAGTAAACAAAGTATTCTGAACAGAAATGACATTGCATAAAATTCTTAATTTGGCCAACATGCCTCATCGGAAATTGAACTTTCTTGAAGAGCCTCATTAAGAAAAATTGTGATATGTATTAACGTGATTCAAACCTTTCACGTCGCCTTTGAGATGATGATAATAATAATAATAATAGTAAAAATAATAATAACGACCATATTTAGTTCACAGGAAGGAAAATGCGCAGTTTCTGTCGCACTTTCCTCTGTGGACAGCTCATTCACGCTGTACGAGAAGGAAGGAAGATGAAACTGAAAGTGTAAAGAGAAAAAAAGTAGCCGTAGTGGAGGACTGTGAAGTAATTTCGACAGTCTGGGTATCTTAAAAATGCACTGACATCGCAAATTAAAGAGACACCAAGTCGTCGAAATTACTTGTAGGCCTCCGACGCCGTGCCTGAGGTTGAACTGGGTAAGCAATATATATTTTTTATCTGTTGCATGCGCTTGAGAGGACTTCTGTGATGCTTTACCTGGGACATTTGTGGCAATTGAGAACCTTGAACTACTGGCGGTATTCATGCTTCTGATAAAATTAGATAAAAGTTTTCATGCTCAACTCTGTCATGTCTCACATTTCTTTTAAAGGCGAGATATTCACCGCATGTGATTAAGTGCCTGAACAACCGCGGCCCATACATCTTAGAGGAGCTAGAGGGTGTGCTCACTTACAACGTCAGCAGTCCATAAACAAAGAGAATTAATTTTGTTATTCGAAGTAGTTAACCAGATAGAAGTATCTTACAACACTGCATAGACAAAATCAGATATGTTTGCAGTTGAAAGCGTTAATTAAAAAAAAAGTGAGGTTTCAAATCGCGTAAAAAAAGCTAGTCAATATTTTCAATTTGAAGAAAACAAAGGTGTTGTGATATTTGTAATTGCCGCAATTCCTTTATTTTATCGCAATTTTTTTCAGGCATACTGTAACTCTATATGGAACTTTGGGTGAGGAAGGCGATAAAGGTACCATTACCATCAGCATGAGTCCAGGTGAGATGAAGGAGTCGAGCTAATACATCATTTTTTGAAAATGTGGCAAAATAGGCTTTCATAAAGATGTGTAGTTTGTGGCTGTTATTTGTGTTCAATGCAAGGCTATAACTAACAGCAGCTAGATATTTCGAGGAAGCGCATATACGACACCAATAAAACGGTTAGATTTTTCAGCAAACCAAAAGGTACTGCAGGCATTATTTCAATAATGGGTGATCTCTTTTTGCATACCTCTCATTTTCATGAACCATAAAGACGCAGCAAAACTATAGTGCGAAATATTTATGAGGTGTATTGTTTTATTCAAATCAACATTGTCTTAAACTCCTGCAAACCAAAGCGTTTAGCTGTTGTTACAGGCACACATTCATGTGCCAAAGAGCAGATACGAAAAAGCTAGAGGAATTAATACATGTGACTTAAAAAATATTTGCAAGTATCGTTCGTCAAATGATATAAAACTGTCTCGGATTTCCATCTAATTATGTATTACTTTCTAGTAAATTCTTCAGAGATCGATCAGTGTTAAAAGAAAGAAATATTTAGGTAATTCCTTTACTTTTCACTGAAATACACTACCCGTATACTGGTATTGTTTACAAAGTAGAGATAATTGGTGCTACGTCTACTTAACCTCAGCAAAGGAGCAAGCTGTTTAAATCGGAAATGTGTCGTTGGGATCGTGACACGACGAACCAGCTCCAGGGAATTATCGTGCGCGATTCGGCGCGAGCCACGACGGTGCGGCCCCAGAGCCCTGCGGCAATTTTAATGGCGAGAAATATCTACTGTTCGCTGAGAATGTACGGACTGCCCTACGTAAAGCGAGGGCACTCATTACGCTTAAGGCGCAGTTGCTACAATGAAGATGACGCGTCTTAATTGTGCTTCCGCTGATACTACCTTCGTAAATAATTCAGTATTTAGTAGTTTAAGGTGTACGCGCACGTGTGTGCCTGCAAAGAGAGAACAGAACTGTTCTCTGCAACTATGCTCGTGTTCATGGGACAACTGGTGTGTATGGAAGACGTTTTGCAGCATGTTGCGTGAGGCGAGTTTCGCCAACAGTTTGCGAAATTGCTGTAATAGAATTCACAACAGAAATATTTCATTCTAATGTAACATCTTCATTTTACATTTGCCCCGAACATTCTCTTCCATTTTCCCATTATCAGTGTGCATTACCAATCCGGTGTCACACAGCCGGCTGAGCTCTCTCTCTACCTTTCTTTCAATAAATAAATTTATCTCTCTCTTATCATTTACAGGAAAAGGAAATGGACCAATTCGCCTTCTATATATAGAAATATATAAACTGCGCTAGCTCTTCTTACTCCTCGATTTATTTGCCATTACCAAAACTAGTTTAAAGTTTTATTCTCTATGCTCTTAAATACTATTTTATATGTTCTATCAATCAAAAATCAGGCGTAAAAAGCCTTCCCCAATGAACGGATTCGTATAACGCAAATGTGAACTTGTCATACAATGTGACATACCAAGCACAAAGATAGAAATATATTGTTCGTCTGCATTGCATCATCAATTATGCAGATTAATTCTAATAGAATCATTGAACCAGACCTAAAATTGGCTCAGGTAACCCGAAAATAACACCTGCCTGAATTGCCGTAAAATTCATAGGACAGCGTCCATTTCGATGGAAATCGCCAAAGGTAAGTCGCGTCTTCTAACATGGGGTTAGTGTCACTTCGAAATGGACATCAGTGAAACTAGATCTAAACATATAGCATTAGCCGCATCCCGTCTGATGGTCACACTTAAATGTTGTCCGAGGCACCTCCAAATCCTGGATGGGGAGCCTGCTAACCGTTGTCAGCCATACACTATAGTAGCGTCAAAACATTTAATTGTTGACCACACCCAGTTCGAAAGTCTAACCGCAACTCTGTACACACGAGAAACATGGCCCGGGGAAACGAAAATCGACCTCGGTAAAACTGAACTATATTGGTACATTGGTCCGAGCTCATTTATATCCTTGCATGAGTTAGGCTCCGGACATCCTGAAAATTCTGCAAAGATCACTCGAAAAATGACACTGTATATGAAGCGAATGGACCATTTGTCCTAAGTAGCCTGAAAAACAAACCTGTTATCTTCCATATCATCGATAGCAATCATTATGCTTTTCTTTTTAGAGGAAAACGCAACGTACAAAAAAAAAAACAATTTGTCTGGATTCGCAACTCAATTTGCTAGGGCAGTACAAGACCGGAGCCAGAAGTTCCGGAACTGGATTTCACGATGAATTTATTGTATGGTTTTCTGGCGGAGAAGGGGGGGGGGGGCACTTGTCGAGACGTTCGAAACACTACCTCACTTATAACTGATGTAGTCTTTTAAGGAATGTTTACTCACCCACAGTACTTCCCTAATCAAGGCCTACTTATGCATGACAGCACTTGCGGGCCACATCCGCGAAGCTTAGTATAGAGCTAAGGAGGTCATTAAAAAGAAATATTTACAATTTTGATTTTTACCGGGAAGCACTCAGGTATGAGGAAATAAATAATTACCTTTTGTCATAACACACTCGCCATGCAATTTTACCGCTAAAGCTGTGGAGAGTAGAAGCGGCATCGCCTCTCCTAAATGTTCTTAAAATCATCGGTTAAATTCCATCAGCATGTGGGACCAACTAGCATAAAATTGCCCATTAAGGCATGAAGAATAGCTCTTGAGCTTTGTGTTTCGCTTTGTCGCTGCCTTGTTTGCAAAGCCTAATTGCGGCACATGACCAATGAAAACCCTTTTTTCTTCCTTGCAGGAGGAGGAGGAGGTAACAAGCACACTTTGGAGCACTGGGACCCTAAACAGAAGTGCTTTATACTGAAGTTTGCAAATGCCACTGCCGAAAATAGTAAGTGTACAACTCTTAATCACGCAAACCTAATCACTGTAAAATCTTCAATCACATATTATAAATATGCCTTCGTGCGGAGGCTTCTTGTTTCTCTTTTTTAGAGTAAATAAGTGTAATTAAAGAGGTCGTGCTACTTGGCTAGCTGGTGCGCATGGTATGATAATGATGTCCCCCTAATTTATTCAATGAATATCAAAACAGGCTGATTGAGGACAACAAACTAGCAAGGAACTCGCTGTAGTTAAATGCTATTTATGTATCACTCGTCTCCGTCCTTGTCTCAGTACTGGTGCTGCCGTCTTAATATAGGCAGCTGGCGTAGCTCGACCTTATTTTATAATCTATGCGCCATTGGTCACTGGTGTACTATCTTCAGCGCTTCCTCGCAGGATTCCTCTTAGACAAACTATAGGTGCCAGAACGGAGCCACAAAGCAGTCAGAAGTAGCCACGTCACATTTGCGCCAAATATATAACGAAATATTTCAGAAAGTATATTGCAAATACCATTTTCAATGGTGAACAAATAGTCTTAGCATTTTCAACCCGCGAAAAAAGCAACCCAGTCAGTGAAAACAGTGGTCGATATGTTAGACTCTAAACCCACGGAGGGCTAGTAATAAATAATTAAAACATTATATGGTTAATGTCATCAATACACTTTGTATTGTTTAAGTGGAATTCTTCCCGGACTTATTAAAACGCATCTTGGAAACAACGCAACCCGAGCGTTGAGCATTAAAGCTGTGTTTCCAGCACGCTTCTGAGCGTATATTTGGGTAACTAGGGTGAAAGGATGCTTTAAGAGGTTGGCGAAGCTGCACTGTATCACTCAAGAAAGGCAATGATGGTTATGATTGTGATACAGAACAATATCCACCAGGATACCTCTAGGCGTTGCCAAATACCGGTAGCCTACTGATTTTAGGAACCGATACGACAAGGAAAGAGCCTAGGTATGAGGGGAAGGAATTTATCATCAATTGGACTATAGCCACTGCAGGGCGAAAGCCTCCTTTATATTCCGTCAATTAAGCCTGTGCTAGCTGCATCCAATAGACCCCTGCGAAATTCTTAACCTCATTCGCTCTCATAAATTTGTGCCTCCACCTAATACGAATTCCTTTATTTGGAATCTAATGTGTTTCTCTTAGCGACGATTGCTTATTTTCTCTTTGCCCTACATGCTGTGCTACATGCACAATGGATAAGATTTCCACGGTGAAATATCACTGCGTTACATTTAGGCCATCACAGTGCTTCAATCAATGAGAAACCACTGGCAAGGCTAACTGGTAAGGGTGCTGTGCTCGACAAGTGGCTGGATATTCTGTGGGCGATACCCAATGCGGTATGCTTTTTTCATTAACGACAAAATGCAAGGCGCACGTTCATTCTGTCTTGTCGGATACGTTAAGACACGTGGTTGGCAATATTGTCTACAGCCATGCAGTGCGGCGTTTCCCGTAGTTGATTTCGTACCTCAACCTATAAACCTCAAATTTGGAGCTCAGTGGGAGGAATTCTCGCGTTATTTAGGGGAGCTCCATATTGTCGGCTGACAGGATATTTAATTTCCACGGGTGCCACCTTTCAAATTGCTTCCATGGCAACCACCGTCAGATTCCTCTACTTGCCGACAGCGCGGGAACCTGGCACGCTCAGTGCTACGGGCCTCTGTTCTTCCCATCGAGGCTATCTTTTGCTTCTCCTTTTCTTTCTATACTGGAGGAATGCTGAGTGATGTTAGTATATTAGGAAACATAAGTTTAGTCACATTTATCTTCGTCATATTTAGGAAAGGTTCCCATTAGTGAGCCTATCATAGTACTTTAATTTCAAGCGATATAGGAAGCGATGTTTTCTCTCGGTGTATGATTATAAATCCTGGGTAGCAATGCACAGTGAGCCAATAATTATATAATTCGCCTGTTCGGTGCAATGGGAGACTAAAGCAAGTTTGAAGCCACTTAAATGATGGACCCACCTCGCTTGGTTAATAAAACGTGCAGGATCAAAAGGGAAAAAGAAGCCGTTTGAAAAACGAAGCGTCCTCATTCTGTACCCACCTTGCAAGGCATGGAATTGCAACATCTTGTTGAAAACGTGAAATGAGACAAGATATCTTAATACAGATTAGTCTTCGTAAACATTTGCAATTTTCGTGCCAAAATACGTGAAACTGAATGAGGAAGGGCAAATAGCTGTATTGGAATTATGATATTTCCGGGACAATGCAAAACTTTTATACCTATAATGGCAAACTTCGCCGCACTAATAGGGTCCTCCGCGCGGCTCATATGCCCACAAGTTTCGATGTCATAATATTAGCAAAGCACCCGCTTGCGAAAATTCTTTACAAAATAGATGATGGAAAAGAAAGCTGCCCGGTCTACCATTTAAACTGCAGGTGAATTGTAGCATGCGTGAATTTAGCGCTTGTGTTTGGCCTATGTGGCGCGTACTTTTCCGTAGCCACAACACGGAGCGAATTGATAACCGATGCAATTTTCTTCTGAACCCCGTTCGCCAGCTGCAGTATTGGCCGGTTCCCAGCAATGCGCTAGTCTATTGCTCGGTGGCTACTTAGATTTATTTTTAGAACGAAGTTAAATGCCGTAAAGGAGTAATCCTCGCTTTACCTCTGACGCGTCCTTAAAGAGACACATCGCCTCCTGTGCACGTTTCTGCCATAGTTGACGTCCTAGTGGTATTTCTTAGACAATAGCATAGAATGCGCTATGAAGTTTTTCTACCCCCACGAAGAGGAGATTATAAATAAGGCATCGATATTTATTACTAGCCTCCCGTGCGGCGCCGGCAAATAAAAAGGTTAGTTTGTTTGGCTAATCCGGTCATATGGGTACAATTGTTGTATAGCAGTCTAGCTAATCAAACGTATGATAACGTGTTCACGTTTTTGGCACCTACTCTAATTGCATTTAAAATACCTTCCCTGTTACGACTGTATGTTGCGCTGTGCACCACAACTTAACCACTTGCTGTTCATGGGGATGGCAATAAATAAATAATATCAAGAGCAAGAAGTACGGGAGGAACATTTTCAGTCAGTGGCATTTGTTATCGCTGCACGTGTTCAACCTGACTGTGTTCACTGTCACTGTGTTCGCCGCTGATATTCCTAGTCCCAGCACCATAAAAGAAACACCCTTTTTACATTTAGTGTCGCTGGCTAAAAATATATATTCTGGAGATCCGCAGCCGTACTTGTGTGACACTTATGATACCTGAGGATGTTAGACACGAAGCTGTGCACGCGGGCCCGGCTGTCATCTGTGCCGGCTCCCTTTGCCAGCAGGACCCAGCTGTCTTCAGCGGGACCGACAACCATGACGTAGAAGATTGGCTCAGCTCCTACGAACGGGTGAGCCTTTACAACAAGTGGGAGGACAACACAAAGCTTAACAACGTCATATCTTACCGGCGTGCGTACCCTGTGGTACCGGAACTACGAGGGGGATATCCGAAGTTGGGCCACCTTCAAAACGATGTTCTCAGAAGTGTTTGGCCGCTCGGAAGTCAGGAAACTCCGTGCTGAACAGCGCTTGCGTGAGCGGTCGCAGCAGATGGGTGAAAGCTTTACGGTCTACATAGAAGATATCTTCGAGTTATGCAAGCGGGTGAGCCCTAATATTTCGGAATTTGAAAGGATTAAACGCATATTGAAAGACAGAGATGATGACTCATCATATTGTTACGACGCGGGCTTCACGTCGGTGCGCTGCACAGTTCCAGGAGGCAGAGAACTCAGATGGTCAACAGCTGCGGGTCCAGCACTGGCACGAGAGACTTTACGTCTTTCTCAACGTCTTTTTCCCTGCCTTCTTCTATGTGTTTCCTCTTCTTCAGGATTGCTACGTTTCCCCCCGGGACAGCTGAACCCCCCTGGGCGTGGCAGTTGGCCGTTTCCACAGGATTGATACGGCTTCATCAGGGCGACATGAGCGACTTCTGTTGTAGCTGAGTGACGACCAGTTGCGGTCATGCGTGCGATTTTGTAATTCAGGTCACTGACACGGTCGAGGACAACGTAAGTGCCAGCGTAATGAGCCAACATTTTCTGGGCTAAACCACGTTTCCGGACTGGTCGCCAAAGCCAAACTAAGTTTCCACATGCGTAAGACACATAGCAATGCTGTCTGTCGTACCAAACTTTGAACCACTCTTGCGAAGCCAGAATTCGCAAACGGGCGAGACGGCGAGCTTCTTCGGCCCGACAAAGGCTTTCGGCGATGCAAGGTTCGTAATGAACGGAATAGGGAACAATGGTGCCGAGAAAATAACGAGGATCACGGGTATAGAGAAGAAAAAACGGGCTGTAGCACGTCGTCTCATGTGTTGCAGTGTTGAAGGCAAACGTTATTTAACGGCAGTATTGTATCCAAGTTCTTGTGGTCTGATGCAATGTACATAGAGAGCATGCTGACGAGTGTGCGGTTGGTGCGCTACGTCAAAGCGTTTCTTTGAGGGTGGTATGGCGTGGAGTGCCGAAAATGTGACGAGCACAAATGGAGAAGCTCTACCACATCTGCCGTAAACTGCCGACCTCGATCACTGGTGATCACTCGCAGAGGTCCATGGCGCTGGATGACGGAACGAAGCAAGAAAATGACACGTGGTGAGCGGTGGCTGAAGGAAGGGCGGCCGTTTCGCAGTAGCGGGTGAGGTGGTCGCCACAAACCGCAATCCAGGGATTTCCGACAGAAGACTTCGGGAAGACCCATAAGGTCGATTCCAACTTTCTCAAATGCATCATGTGGTGGAATCACAGGATGCAACAGGCCCTGTGGCATGGACGTAAGACGTTTGTGTCGTTGGCACTCAGTGCAGCTCGCCACATATCGTTCAGTCGTGTGCGCATCTTCGGCCAATAAAACCGGTCGCGAGCATGGTGGAGAGTTTGTGCAGAGCCCAGGTGACCGGAAGTGGGGCCGTCATGCATTGCACGCAGGATGCACCAGTGGTATCTTTCAGAAACCACAAGTAAAAAATTCATGCCGGTGCTGGAGTAAGCCTTTTTGTATAACAGCCATCATGGAGACAGAATGGGCTGGGAACTGTGGAATCCCGCGCCGCCGCAAGCAGTGGCTCGAGGCTTATGTCGGTCTCTTGTGCAGTCCGCAGAGTTGAGGCGTCGGCCAACTTAGGCACGACGGAGGCGATGTAGTGATTTAAATCAGCAGAGCCATATTCGGTCGTAGGAAAGGGAAGACGTGAAAGACAGTCTGCTCGGCGTGTTTGCGGCCATTCTTGTACGAAACAGTGAAGTCGTACACCTGCAGACAAGGGACCCATCGTGCAAGATGATGAAATGGATCACGAAGGTTGACAAGCCAACAAAGTGCATGATGGTCCGTCACAACCGTGAAATGGCGTCCATATAGGTAGCACCGAAACCGCTGAACAGCGAAAACTACAGCGAGACACTCTTGCTCCGTGACAGGGAAGTTACGCTCAGTTTTGCTGAGGGAACGGCTCGCATACGCAATTACATGCTCACCGGTTGCCGAACGTTGCACAAGCACAGCACCAACGTCAATTCCATTTGCATCAATATGGACTTCAGTCGGAGTGGAGGGGTTGGAGTGCCATAGTATGAAATGTGACTTAAGCAGAAACTTTAGCTGGTGGAAAGATGCGTCACAATCTGAGATCCAGTCGAAAGGGACGTCCTTTGTAGAAGGGACGTCAGAGGGTAAGCGACGTCGGCAAATCTTGGCATGAATCGTCGAAAGCAGGAGCAGGGGCCCAGAAAACTACGGAGCTTCTTCTGATTCTGGATTCGTTCAAACGCTGCAACTGCTGCAGTGTTCTGTCGATCTGGCCGAACTCCATTGCGGCCTACGAGATGTCCGAGTACCAGCGCTTGACGCTAGCCAAAATGGCACTTTTTAGAATTAACGACAAGGCCAGCCTTCTGCAGGTAATCAAAACTATAGCGAGTCGCGTGTTATGTTCATTAAAAGTCCGGCCAAAAATACCAACGTCGTTTAAATCGCACATGCAGATTTCCCATTTGAGGCCATGCAGTACTGTGGCCATGAATCTTTCAAATGTGGCTTGAACATTATATAGTTCGAAGGGCATCACATTTAATTGAAATAGGCTGTCAGGCGTAACTAATGCAGTTTTTTCTTTGTCAGCGCAGTCCATGGGAATCTGCCAATACACCGATCGCAAACCAACCGAAGAGAAATAAGAAGCAGAGAAAAGGCAATCTAAGTCATCTTCGATACGCGGAAGAGGATACACATCCTTTTTAGTTATGGAGTTGAGGCTGCGATAGTCTATGCAGAACCTCCATGTTCCGTCCTTTTGTTTTTACCAACATCACGGGACAGCTCAGGGACTGGAGAACACCTGAATGTCGCCCCTGTTCCACATGTCTTTAACTTGCTCGGTTATCAACTTGCTCTTTGACGGCGACACGCGGTACTGCTTTTGGTGGATAGGACGGGCAGATCCCGCGACAATTCTGTGGCGTGCGCGCGACAGCGGAAAACGTTGAGAGCCATCGGATTCCGCTAAATCAAAGACGAACACGTGCTGGGACAAGAGGTTCTTCAACATCTGTCTTTGTGAGGTGTTCAACGATGCGCTGATGATCGGAAGAAGCTTTTCGTCAGCAGGTGAGTTAGTAGCGTGGTTATCAATAGAAGCAGTAACGAGAGTCCTATAATTCAGGATAGCTGCGCTACACGAAACTAGTATAGAGCCCGCTGTAAAAACAACGGGTTCCAGTGAGCAAATTATAGTCTACAGACCGGTACGGCCCTTTTTCGCGCAAACCAAACTATGCGGCACTAACACATTTTTCTCACGCACTGTAAATTGAGAGGTGCCACAGTAACCTCAAAAAAGTAATTAATAGCACGGGAGCAGGACAACTGAACGCACACTGCAGAATTTGGCGGTACGACGACTTCATCACACACACACAAAACGTCTTCATCATTTGATGTCGTTTCCAAAAGTTCACGAGGAAGAGAACCACTAACGCTTAGCGCTCCCGTTCGACAATGAGCTGTAGCGCTGCACATACGCCGGAAGTCAATTCCCAAAATAACGTCATGTGTAGATCGGGGCGATAATGCAAACTGCGCCGGAAATGCCGTACCGCTCAAATAAACTTTAAAGCTGCGTACCCCAAAGGAATACAATAACTTTCCACTCACTCCATAAAACTTAGCAGTTTTGTCCCAAGCAAACCTAACGTTGTTCATTAACAGGTTTTTAAAATTTAAACTCATGACCAAAACAGTAGCACCAGTGCCTACCAACGCCATTGCAGACAAACCGTCCACAAGCACATTAACCCTGTTTTTTTAACATGTACACAGAAGGAGGAATGATAGGTAGCAGTGTACATTGTCCAGCGACCTCACCTCCATTGGCCGTGTTGGCTAGTTTTCCTGCAGGGGTGGCGGAGATCGGCGCCGTGGTGACGGTGAACGGCTAACATGAAATGATGCAGGTGGTGTCACACTACGGTCAGACGCTGGAGAATGGCTACGGAGCCCTTCGGTTTGCAAACGGCCCCTCCGGGGAGGATGTGCTGGCCAATCGGTGTCGATGTAGGGCTGGACGGCGCGTCCGTTAAATGCAGTCGGAGGATTCCTGAACGATGCGCGCCGATTGCAGTAGCTGGAAATGTGACCCGCGACACCACAGCGGTAGCACAAGGGAACAGGCCGATCAAACAGCTGCGCTTCATTGGACTCTAATAAGGTAGGAAGCGATGAATATTCAAATGTAGGTTCCGGGTCGACGTAGGTTTCCCGTGGTAGGCGCGGTGTACGGTTGGAGTAGGACTGAGGGTCTCTGCGCTGATAAGAGAATTGCCAATAAATGTGGTTCGGCCTTGGTCGCGGGATGTGCAGGTTTTCTCGGAAGCCGAAGTCGGTGTCATTAGCTGTTGTATTGGCTGGGAGTTGGTGGGCACGTACATGCATGGGCTGAAAAAGAGTATGCTTCAACCGCGAAGCCAGAGAGACGGTAAAATAGCTCACGTCGTGAAATTTCATCCCTAACAATTTCGCGAATGACGCACAGGAGACTTTGTGATGGAGATTCTTCGACGCTGGCCACGTCAGTGAGATTTGCCAGCCGCCCAAACTTCGGTGTAATGCGGCGTGTCTTGAGGGCCTCGAATTTCCGGCAGTGTCGAATAATGTCGGTGACAAAACTCAAGTTGTCTTTGGCAATGAGGAAGTGGTAGACGTCTTCCGCAATGCCATTGAGGAGATGGCCTACCTTTGCTTCCTCGCTCATCCGACTGTCGACGGTCTTGCATAATTTCAGCACTGCCTCGATATATGTGGTGCAAGTCTCACCTGCTGTCTAAGCTCTCTGAGCAATTGTCTGCTCGGCCTGTCTCCTCTTTGCAGTTAGATCGCCAAAACACTCTTTGATAGCTTCTACAAAGCCCTCCCAAGTGGTCAGAGAGTTTCGTGGTTCTCGTACGACATCAAGGTGGTCTGCGTCAAGCAGAATATCACATTTGTGAGTTTTGCCACCGAATCCCAGCGGTTGAAGCGGCTCAAACGTTCAGAATGAGTGAGCCACTCAGCATCTTCACCTGCTTGACCGGTAAAAGAACGGGGATCTCGAAACGGTAGCGTCGCGTTTGAGGCAGTGCGTGGTACATCACCAGACGGGGACGGAATGTTTCGCGTTGATATTCAGGACTGCTCTGTTGTCTGCTGCATTCTCAGAGGAATTGGAGGAAGACCAGCGAGGAGACGGCTCCGGCGAGGCTCTAGCGGTTGAGGATGCGTCGTGAGTGTATTCGCACCCAGCCCCTCCACCAAGTTGTCACGACGGGGGTTTGACGTAGGAGCGCTGCACAGCTTGAGCAGGCAGAAAACTCAGCTGGTCAATGTCTGCGAGGCCGGCACGGGCACGAGTCTCCACGTCTTTCTCAATGTCTTTTTCCCTGTCTTCTTCTATGTGCCTCCTCTTCTTCAATATTGCTACAATATGTTAATAGCTCGTGACATGCGCGCCATTTCCGAAGTCTTTACGCTCGGCGAGAGCTTTGAGGAGTTGTGCAAGCAAAGGGCGCTGCCTCGTCAGCATTCAATGCAAATGGAATCACTTCCCAGACTGTCGCCTGCTACTGGCAGCTACTCCCTACTGCAGCAGATAAAAGATTTCGCCCGTGAAGAGGTGGCGCGTCAACTTTCACTTCTCCCTGGCTCACAAGAACAGCCACAGTGTTTAGCCCCTGCTGTCTGTCAAACCATTCAAGAGCCGGTTGCTGAGGTACTCCCGTCCGCCCATCGGCCACCACCTGTCGCCGCTCCGCCAACTTATTTTTTTTCACGCACATTTTATTTTCAACAAGGAAGGGATATTGGCGAAAAAGGGGGACGGGAGAAAAAGCTGCAAAGCAGCAGCTTGACAATGCTCCGTGACAAAGACGACGTCCCGTGCCTTAATACCGCTCCCGTGACCAACACGGACGTCGCTTCAAGACTTGTCGTCGTTCCACCAATTTACGCCTAAATCGCCGCAAGTCCTCGACTGCCTACTTACCCTGCGATGTCAGTGCCTGTACAAGCGCCGGTACCATCATATCATCGACCAACTCCACGAGTAAGCACCCCATGGCGCACGAATGCTAACCGTCTGATTTGCTTGTTTTGCCGACAGCCTGGCCATATTGCCCGCTACTGCCATCGCTTTTACTTATTGCTAGCACCACCTTGCCAATCGTCCAGGTACTGACCTCCACCGCGTGAGTACTCCTCATGTGACGAGCAAACAAGTCGTCCTTTTTCTCTAGAACCCTCCGCCCTCTCGATCCACCGTTCCCCTTCGCCGCGATGCCACTCCATCTCTCCAGTGCGAAGTCGCCAGAATAATGAAGATGAAAACTAGGGGCCGCAGTTCCTAAGGAAAGCACTGCGCCCCCTTCGAACGTTCAAAGACCTTGGCGTCCACCGGCCAAACTTATAGAAGTTTTGATCGAGAGCATTTCTGTTATGGCTCTTATCGACACCGGTGCCGCGATTTCAGTAATAGACACTAATGTTTGTAGCATGAGGTCAATATATATATATATATATATATATATATATATATATATATATATATCTGTTGTGGCAGGAGGCAGCAGCGGGAGGCTTACCTTTTCAAGTGCAAGCCCAACCAAAAGCAGCAGCTACCAACCACTAACGTTTCATCCACCCTTCGTGTCCAAGGAAGATATGAGAGATGATGATGAATATGTACAGATGAAGACGACAATAACGCGCAGTGGTTACACTCTTCTCCTCCCTAACGGAAGCGACTATCCAGGTCGCACGATATATAAGAAGGTCACCTGATAAAGCGTTTCAGTCGTGACGCAGGCACTACCGCAGTGATGTAACAGCAACGGTACGAATAGGAATTGTAGGGGCGATTAAATATTTCCCAGAAGATCTTTGTTTCAGGGCCGTATACTAGCCAATAATGTGGCTCAGAAATGTCTCACATACTCCGGCGATGCGAGTCAGCTTCCTGAGCAGTACTTCGTATCCACAGCAGAAGGGCAGTTCTGGAAGTTGGGTGGCCTATGTTTGAAGGCGGGCAGCTTTACGGTAGTTAGCGATATAAGAAACAATATGTTCGCGGGAGGATGCGGCAGAAGGTATGGAAGCTGTCAAAAGGATGCTTCGAGCGGGAATGTAGGAGGCCGGCCATAAATAAGAAGAATGGAGACTAGGTGCACGGTCATGGAATGGTAGGGCTGTATCAAATTTGACAAAGGATAATGAAGAGTATCAGTTGCTGTGATGAGAGTGAATGTAGGTGGACAATATATTGGAAAGGGCACACTGCAAGTGTTATGTGAAGCCATTGGTATGAGGGTGGTAAGCGGATGCAGTTATGTGCACCGTGCCCGAAGATGAAACAGTGCTATTGGTACGGAGAAGAGGAACGACTTTCCACGATCACGGAGGAAGCGACGAGGGCCGCTGTGATGAAGAATTATGATGGGGATAACGAAGTTGAGGATTTCAGAAGTGGAGCTAGAAGGAAGTGCTGCGATTTCAGCGTATTGGGTGCGGTGGTCGACGTCAAGACCTAGCGGATTCCTGGGCAGGGGTCCATACAAGTCGATGGCGACCACTTCGAAAGGAGTGAAAGAAAACTTAAGAGGTTACAGGAGATAAGCTGGAGATGACGTAGATGGTTCGTGCCGTTGTGAAGGGACGCAAAACGCGATATATTTCAATGCAGAGGTTGACAGCCCATGATATAAAAAAGGCCCTTGATGCGATCGCAGGTTTTCTTATAGCCAAGATGACCAGCGGTGAGATCGTCTTGTAAGACTTGTAGAATTTCAGGGCGCAGAAAACGGGCGATTATGGGAAACAAGGTGTAGCCCAGCGGACTGTAATTGTGCCAAATTAGAGTACCATCCCGCAACTTGCAAATGCTGAGATGGCCACGGAGACAGGCTTTTGGAGGTCTGATAACGCCACTCACACGATCAATTAGCATTCGACAGTATGCGGTAGTACGTTGGTCGGAAATGAGATCCCAGTATTTTTCTGGCGCGGAAGCAATGGAGACGGCAGTAAAAAGCTGCATGACCATAGGCTCTCAATGGTGTCTCCGAAGGCGCAGGCAAAGGGAGGGTTGGTATTGTGACCGCGAAGCAAATGGACAGCGAGAGAGCGTCGGTGCTTATGCTGCTTGCCAGATTTGTGACTGTGAAGTCGTAAGGTTGAAGGCGGAGAATGAAACGGCCGAGACGACCAACAAGTTTTTCAAAGATGGTAAACAGCATAGGGCATTGTGGTCAGTGATCACCGTGAACTACTTGCCGTGCTGTTAGGGATGAAACTGCTGAACGCCTCAGATGACGACGAGACATTCTTACTCAGTAATTGTTTAGTCTAGTGTGATAGGTTCAGGGCAAGGCTTCTGTAGTCAACAACGTTTTCGTTAGAGCAGTCTTGGTAGGAGAAGCAGAAGAGTGCGATTGCCGTGACCACTGGTTCGATGTACAAAATAGTCCGAGCTTTAAAGTCAAGTTAAAGTGAGAGCATTCTTTAGAGTTTCAAATACTGACTCATAAGCAGGAGACCACACGAAGGCCATGTCGATGTCGAGAAGCGCATGTAAAGTGCGGCAATAGAGACGAAATTGCGTATCGCAAATCCTAGGAAACTGTCGAGATTATCGATTTTCTCAAGTCAGGCTTGATTCTGTCGCAGCTTGCGAGATGTCCAAGAACGTCAATATATTTGAACGCAAAACAGCATTACTTCGTATTTTGATGAAGGCCAGCTTTGGCAAGCGCTGTCAAATGTTCATCGTGATGAGTGAGAGTATTAGAAAATGTCAAAGAAAAATGATGTCGTCTAAGTAAAAGAGACATGTTTTGCATTTGCGGCCCCGTAGAACTGTGTATATCATACGCGTCGAATTTAGCAGGAGCGTTGCAGAGTCCAAAGGTGATTACATTAAATCCGTATAAATCATCCAGTGTGGATAAGCCGGTCTTCTCTGTGATCTTCATGTATAGACATTTGCCAGTAACGTGATTCTAAATCAAGGCTGGAGAAAAATTGCTCGCCTTGCAGACAGTAGAGCGATCATCAATTCAATGAAGCGGGTACATGTTCTTGGGGAGACCGGTCTATTTAGAGACCGGTCATCTACAAAAAATTGAACCGATCCGTTCTTTTTGTTCACTAAAACAACGGGTGTGACCAGAAGCTGGAAGAAGGGTGTAATATATTGCGGGCGAGCATGTCAGCAACACTTTCTTCGACAACCTGGCACTCGATTAGCCGGCATCGATATAGCCGACATTGAACAATGCCCGATTCATCGGTCTGGAAGAGATGCGTTGTTGCAGCCGTTCGACCAAAGCTCCAGAACTCAATTCGACAACGAGTATTAAATGTGTATTTTTTGATGTGAGGTTGGTAATGATCTTCTTTCAAAGATTTTTACTGAGCGAAACAGGGGATGAACGGGATTGACTTAAGGTGGAAATGGAAGAAGGATGACAGGCTGCGTGGGAGTGACTGAAAAATTGTTACCATTTGCACCCAGGACCGCCAGGTAGTCCGGCTCTTTTCTGGGGCTCCCTGTTGCCAGCTATCGCGACAAGCTGGCTAACGGGCTCAGCAGAAAGAATAGTAATGTTACTTCTCATGCCATAGCGTTCATGCGCAGAAGTTGACAAGTTACAACGTTGTCCGTGCTGCCGTAGAGCATGGTATAGCCAACACACCAGCATCCGCGCATCGCTAATCTTTAGAACGGTGGAGTCGTGTGACCTGCTCTCACAGAAAATTACAGGATCTCATTAGATATCGTGGGCTCCTGAGATCTCGCAGTAATAAGAGTTAAGGTGATTTTACTTTGCTGTCATTGTACAATCGGGACTGCAGCATTAAAATAGATTGAAATTAAGTCCTTATTGTGATGGCCTCTATGCATCGGTGTGTAGAGATTGATGAGAAGCAGCGCCGCCCACCCGGAAGCACTTAGTCAAATGTAGCGCGAGTCGAAAAAAGCGTAGGTATAAAACAATAAGCAAATTTTCCTAAGTATATATTGATGTAGTTACTGCCTCAATGCGTAGTAAGAAAAGTTAATTTACGAGAGTTTGCTGAATATCATATGCACAGTTTTGGCTGCCTCTAATTAGTTTTCTGTTTCTTTCCAGCGATTGACCAATGCGCATTGCACGTATGGGACAGCAGCCTCACATCTTACACTGGTGGAAACTACCCTTGCAGTGAACAGTTTACTAGTATTTGTGGTTCTTCGGGACATGACCTCTTCACGGCATCATGTCGGACGAGCTCATAGAATCGTCAAATTTCGATGTTTCACCCAAGAGTTTCATGAAAATGAAAATAAAAAAATAGTTTGTACTGCACCTCCTTCAGATGTTCGACATATGGCTCAATTTCCTGGAACGGAAAGCAAAACGGCGGCATTAGACCTAGAACACCGTAATCAAATGGCTCACACTGTGGGTCCGGTCGTTTCACTGATTAAGTATGATGCTCAACTCGCAACTTCTATTACTGAATCGTCTACCCTGTTAGCAAATCTTCGTTGCTTAAACACGTCTTTCCTGTTGCTTTTCAATATCCCGAGCATAAAAAACAGACAAGATGAGCGGATCTCTTGTCTAAACTCTAAGCAGGTCCGTTTTGAGGCATTTAAGTTTATAGATTCATGACTAAACTGTGATGAACCCTCCCATATATTTATTTCTTGAATAACAATATGATTATAGGCAGAGTAAATAGAGGTTGTATCATGATTATTATACTATAGCGAAAATATGCGTATCTAATTGTTCAGGAGTGCATCATGATGAATATAGACTTAGAGTCGCTGACGCTGAAACCAGCACGCTTCTAGTCGTTTTGTGCTGACAACCGACCGGATACAAGCGGGTTTTTCCAGGGCACTTAGAAAACGTTATGTTGTTTATATTGTATTAACTGTAAGATTCAGTTCTTTCTGTTCTGAGATGTAAACATTGACACCTTTGGTAATCAATCTGCTGCGAAGTACCCGATGAATGTGTTATCCTACCATGGCTCACAAAACGCTATTCCAACCTGAATTACTTCCAAAGTTATACAGATATGTCTCTTACACATGAATGTATTAGACATCAAGGTAGGAGTACTATCCTCCGACATCAGCAGCCATCTCACCCATATGTCTTGCCATACAACAGGCCCCGAATTCAGAGTATTGTTAACGCAGGATTGAACATAGGTTGATAAACGATGCCTCATAATACTTATTTCACACTAACTGAGCGGGCTGACCCCTAAAGCGTGTACCTATAGTAGTATGCAAATTGTGCGCACATAATTTCCAGTGTCTTTCTTCGTACCTACAATCGTGCATTTTCGTTTTAGGAGTATAAAAGCTCAAATGGGCAATGAACCGCGCTACAGAAACGTATTAGCGTGAAAAATATTATGTTCCACAGATTCCTAGAATGGAACAACGGCGGCTTCCTCAAAGAACCGAGAAAATATCGGAAAATAACGCTGATATCTACTAAGTCAAAAGTGCATATTATGAAGGAATATTGTCCAGGATACGAACTGATCCGGCAAAGACCTGGAGCCAGAATACCTTACCGACAGAAACCCATCACTAGTTAATGGTTAATATTAGCATGTTTTCTACTAGAAGTTTGGCGCTTAGACTGAAACTGGAAAAAAAATTCCAATATATAGAGATGATGTCGAAGCGGCAAAAAGTGTTAGAGTGCCCAACATCAAATCTACAAGTGTTTTACACAATTTACGAATTCAGGATCAGCAACCGCCTACCAAAATTCTCAACAAAGTATTCATAAATATAGCGACATATATTGTGGAACTGTGTGAATGGAATCATGTCTTGCCAATTGTGTGGCCCCCGTGGTAAGGTAAAGAGACCAAAGTGCGTTAGTGACTGCAAGCTGCCTTAAAGGCTGTTGCTGCTTCTCTTTCGGCTCGTAATAATATCTATCCGCGCAATATGGCGGGCAGGAAAATAAGAAAAATCCGGACGCTCTTCCTCGCGTAAAGCCGCATTTAATGAAAAACTTTGCAGGTGATCTCTACCCTTGGGATATTTCTCAATCCGAGCAGCGCTTTCCATTCTTTCGATTATAAAATCTAAGTTATAAAACTATATCGCGGTCGGATCAGATGCTTGGCACAGAATCTTATCAATGTCAACGTATCGCTTTGGCATCAGCTTCAGATGAAGTGTATCCATTCAAAACAACGTGACATGACTGTTTTCCTGTCTGGAGAAACATAACCGTTAGCAATCTATGCCAAATTCATATGCTGTAGGATGATAACATGGCGTTAGTTATAAGAATTATGCATCAGACATTTGTTCCTCAACTATTCTTAGCACCGCTTTCGGAGTGCTGCCATGCGATTACTCGTTCAAAGTAGCTTACAGCATTTATTCAGGTTAGACTACTTGTGACAGAGATTGCAGCTTAAGGAATAAGTGCTTATTTAAAAATAAGTCTCATTTTCGAGCAATACTCAAAGTGTGCTTCACAGAAATTAATTTATTATTTACAAAGTACACTTCAATGCACTGCCAAAGTGGTAAAAACGCATTTATTTTTCACGTATTCGCATTAAGCTCGAAGCATACCCTCAGGTCCTGCATTTCTGACAATATTTGAGATTCCTTTTGTATATCGAGCAAGACTTGAAATCTTCATGGAATGAAATAATTTTAAATTCACACAATTACATTTTCAATTCATTCCCAACATGATGAAATCACGTATGTATTTTCCACGTATTCGACGTATGCACGAAGCGCACTTTCAGGTCCAGCATTTTGGACATATTGTGAGCCTTCCACGAATGTTCTTTCATTTGTACATACCATGATCTTCGTTCATTTGTACATACCATCGTCATCGTCCCCCGGCGCCGGCTCCGCCACGCGCCTGGGTTCACCATCGTAATAAACGCTGACACGGCATACCTTGCCTTGCCGTCACGACTTTGCCTTCTCGACCTGGCCTTCTTTCACAAGTCGTGGAGGTGAAATTCGGTTTCATTGCTGCCTTGTGCCCTGCCTCTCGCTGGAGCTACGTTCCGGTCAGCCGTTTGGCAACAGCTACCATTGTCATGTCAACCGAGAGCAGTCCCGACCCGACCAGACCCTCTACCTCAGCTACATTGCCGCCTCCAACTGTGCTCACACGACAACGCGATCCGCCGCTGATAGCTGGTCGTCGCGACGAAGACGTCGCGACGAAGACGTGGATCACTGGCTTGACAATTATGAACGCTGCAGTGCCTACAACAGGTGGGATGACGCTCTAAAATACCTTAACGTTTCTTTCTACCTTATTAAGGTTGCCAGGAATTAGTTTATCAGTGAGGCCCCTGTATGGCGCCGCCGGTCCCCTTTCCCATACCGTCGCTCTGTTTCTCTACTTCGAACAGCAACAACGTTTCCTGTCCGTCATTCGAAAAACTAAATTATGCAGTTTCCGGAGGTGAAATTGCACTTTGCGAACTGACAAAAGTTTCAGGGGCTGCACTTTCTGTTAGTCACGCTGATTTGTGCCCCCGTTCGCGGAAAGTGACGACACCATATGATGGGCTTGAACTTCGTGGAGCAAAGGACGTCGCTCTGCACCCTTCAGCAAAGTGTACAATTTCAGTTCTTACAGACGGCGTCCGCCACCATGCGCAGTTTGCTGTGTTTTATCTTGTGCTCATCTCACGATTTTTGAATGGGATTTTTTGTCAACTGCTCCAGCGTAGATTTCTTGTGGCGACCATGTCATCCATATGAGAGAGTGATTTTTCATCTGACAATTCTGAACATCAATCCCTCATTGCAGCAGCTGATACTGTGTTGCCTCCACAGTGCCAAACACTTCTTACCGTTGTTTCTGAACATATAACTGACGGGGATGTACTCATCTCCCCATCGCATCGTAATCTTGCACGTGGAATCGCCTTTCCATCAAGTTTTGTACGATTCCGCAGGGGTTCAGCGATAGTAGCTGCCACGAACATTTCCCGTGAATCCTTCATGCTGACTAAAGCAACTTCCCTGCCATGCATAGGTGATGCTCACCCCATATGTCCATTATGTTGCTGACCGCCCCGCTACCTCAGCAACGTGATACATGGCACGTCTGTCTTCCCATGCTGTCGAAGACAATCAATCCTAACCTCCTGCCGCACCAACGCCAAGGATTGCTGCAATTGATTTAAGCCCACCAATCCATTTTTGATGCCACTTCCCTACCAGCGGGACGGGCTAGCGTTGCACACCATCGCATCCTGTGCGATGTCTGCGCACGTTAAAGATCCCCAGTTGGTCGAAACTACTCCGTAGTCCTGCACTACGGCTCCTCTTTCTCTCTTTCCACTTTCACTCCCACCTTTCTTCCTCCTTGTGTCCACAGAAAACAAGTGAGACAGTTACCGCACATTTCCCTTCCTATAAATCAATCAGTTACTGAAGGGAACTCAATCGCACGCAGACGACCTTACCGGGTTTCTCTCTCGGAACGAAAACCAATTGAAGAAAATGTCCATGACATGCTCCGTCGCGATATTATTCGTCCATCAACACATCCGTTTTCCTCCCCAGTACTGACAGATAAAAAAAAGGACGGATCGGCATGATTTTGTCTTGATTACCGCGCACTCAACAAAATTACGCGCAAAGATGTCTACCCGATGCCACGAATTGATGACGCCCTTGACTCTCTCCAAGGCGCTGAATAATTCTCGACCTTGGACCTCCGCTCAAGGTGTTGACAAAAGCCTATGCACGAGGACGACAGAGAAAAAACTGCTTTCGCAACTCCCGATGAACTTCGCGAGTTTAATGTTATGCCTTACGGCCTTTTTAACGCACCGGCAACATTTGAAAGAATGATCGGTACTGTACTTCGTGGCCTGAAATGGAGAACCTGTTTATGTTACTTAGACGACATTGTTATCTTTTTCTCACATTTTACCGATCATCTCACGCGCCTGAATGAAGTCCTTACGTGTCTAGCTTCAGCGGGCCTTCAGCTCAACACTAAGAAGTGCCACTTTGCACAGAAGAAAATTAAAAGAAGGAAAGCCATAACGGCATTCGTCCAGACCCTGAAAAAAATTATTGTGGTCTTGAACTGTCCTCGTCCGCAACGGACTGCAGATTTGCACAGTTTCCTCGGCCTGGGGTCCTATTTCCGGCAATTTATAAGCCATTTTTTAACCGTTGCTGCGCCACTCATTGAACTACTTAAAGCGCGCAGCTCTTTCGTGTGGACTGCGGACACTGCTTTCAATGACCTAAAGCACGCCCTCACATCACATTCTGTTCTTGGCCACTTCATCGACAGCGCTCCTACTATCCTGTACACTTATGCTTGTGGTCACGGTCTTGGCGCTGTCCTTCTGCAGAGCGATGCAACTTCACGTGAGAAAGTGATTGCCTTTGCCAGTCAGACCATAACTCCAGCTGAGAAGCACTACACCATTACCGAGCAGGAATGCCTTGCCGTCGTCTGGGCTGTTCAAAAGTTTTGTCCCTATTTATATGGTCGGCACTTCATGGTTGTGACCGATAACCATGCTCTTTGCTGGTTTTCTTCACTGAAAAATTGGACAGGCCGACTTGGACGTTGAATTCTACGCCTTCAAGAATACCATTTCGACGTAATTTATAAATCGGATCGCCAACAGCAAGACGCCGACGCTCTTTCATGCTGTCCATGTTCGGAATCAGCCTGCAGTTTTTCTTCGCAATGCATTTCCGTCTCTGACCACAGTAGACCATCGCTTCCCCCGACGCATATCACAACAATTTTTTTTGACGATTCTAGAGCAAACACGCACTCGCTCGCAGCAATTGGCTGATGCCTACGGCCGGCCCATCATCGATCGAGTGATCAGAGCTTCGAATCTGCCCAATACTAAGCTTCGCCGACAGCTTCGCAATTTCAAGCTTGAAGATGGCATACTACGCCGCTACGTGTATTGCGTTGATGGTACTCGCTTGCTCCCTGCCGTCCCGCTTGTGTTTCGCCCATTTATACTGGCGGCTTACCACGATGACTCTAATGCAGGTCACCTTGGTTTTGACAAAACATACGACCGCGTGAAAAGACGATTCTTTTGGCCTGGCCTATCTACAACAGGAGCTAAATACGTCGCTTCCTGCCATCTGTGCCATCGTCGCAAGCGGCAGACTTTTTCTCCCGCTGACCTCCTACAACCCCTTCCCTCGCCATTCGACGTAGTCGGCATCGACTTATATGGTCCCCTACCTTTCTCCGATAGGGGTAACCATTGGATTATAACAGGCCTCGACCGCCTTACACGCCACACTGAGACAGCCCCTGCACCGACTGGTTCCGCTCAAGAGGTAGCTATTTCATTTTCCGATAAATTGTATTGCGTAATGTCGTTCCTCGGGTGCTCCTAAGTGACCGCGGGACGGCCTTTTTATTGACAGTCGTTGCCGAAATTCTTCATGCCTTATTTACCCTCCATAAGACAACCTCAAGTTACCATCGCCAGAATAATGGTCTGGCTGAGCGATTTCATCGCACGTATCGGATATGATATCCATGTACATCACACCGGATTGTCGAAACTGGGACACTATTCTACCGTTCGTCACAATCGTCTATAATACAACAGTACAGTGGACAACCGGTTACTCTCGATTTTTTCTCGTTTTTAGCCGTCCTCCCACTACAATTCTCGACACTTCCTTCTTCTCTACGTCCGACAACTCCGGGATAAAAGCCCAGCTTTTATCCCGTGTGGCCAGACGCCGTCATCTTGCCCGCCTAGTTACAGAAGCCTGCCAGAAAGACCGCAACAGCCGCTACGATCGATTCTACGTGTCGTGGGGTCTATGCTCGTCATGGTGACTTAGTACTACTTTATACACCACTGCGCACCCCTGGCCTTAAGTGATAAATTTTGGTTCAGCTATCTTGGTCCCTACAAGGTCATCAACCAAACTTCCCAGTGAACTATAAAACTGACACCAGTTGATTCCCCAGTCTATTTACACCACCGTGGAACTGAAAGTGTTCACGTCTTTCGCTTGAAGCCATTGTGCGCCGCGGTGCATTGGTCGGTTAGGAGCGGCCAGGCTGGCCGCTTCCGGGCCCCCGGGCAGATTGTGTGAGCCCTCCACGGATCTTCTTAAATTTGTACATACTATGATCTTTCATTTGTGCATACCAGCGTCATCGCCCCGCGGTGCCGCTCCGGCACGCGCCTGGGCTCACCATCAGATTAAACGCTGACACGGCATGCCTTGTCTTGCCGTCACGACATTGCCGTCTCGACCTGGCCTTCTTTCACAATATCTTAAAAATGCATTTGGACTATCGAGAAAGGCTTGAAATGTGCTTCACAAAATAAATTTTATGTTTAAAAAAGTACATTTTGAATTCGTTCCCAACATGCAAAGAGCACATATGTATTTTTTACATACTCTAAGCATGCTCGAAGCACATTTTATTGAAAGGTATATGTGACATATTTTAAATATATATTTCCATTACTGACTAAGGAATATGACAAACATAAATTTAATATATTTCTCGCGCATTCCTGAATAAGAGTTATATTTAAAATAGATTTCAAATATACCGCATTAGGTTGTAAACGTATTATTTTTGCTAAGGGATTGGTGGAAACAATAGGCATAGCAGTGTTACTGGGAAGATTTCGACTCCGTAAATCGAGCGGATGTTTTCTAGTCTTATAGAAATGGTAGTTAGAAAGCAAAATGCATAGTTTTCGAGAGCAGGTGCGCTAGAAGGAACATTTATTCGACCACTTCGGTCGTCGGGCCACACATGCACAATGTGTCTGCTTTAAAATGAACCAAAAGGAGCGCGAAGACAGCCGCTGCCTTTCTTGCGGTCTGGGAATGCCAAGCGGCCGGAAGGGTCCTTGAGTGGTGAAAGCCAGCAGAGGGCATGATGGTCCGTGACTACATCAAACAAACGGCCGTAAAAGTAAGGGCGAAACGTTGTGAGGGCCCGCACGATGGCCAAGCACTCCTTTTCCGTTACAGACTAGTTCGCTTCGGCTTTTGTGAGAGTACGACTGGCATACGCAACTACGTATTCACCGAAGCCGGGGGGCGCTTAGCAAGCACAGCGCCGATGCCGACACCACTAGCGTCTGATTGCACTTCGGTGGGCGCCTCAGGGTCAAAATGGCGCAGGATGGGCGGGGCTGTGAGGAGGCGGCGCAATGTTTTGTAGGCGTCCTCGCATGCTCGTGACCACAGCGAAATATCTGAGGTATTGCCGAGGAGCTGAGTCAGCGGGGCGACAATGGAAGCAAAGTTCCGTATGAAACGCCGAAAGCATGAGCACAGGCCCAAAAAACGTCTTAATTGCTTGATGGTAGTAGGCTTCGGAAACTCGGTCACAGCTCGAAGTTTGGCGGGATCAGGACGTATACCCTCCTTGGACACAACGTGGCCTAAAAGGGTCAGCTCACGAGCAGCGAAACGACACTTTTTCAAGTTGAGCTGCAGGCCGGCGTTCGCAATGCATATCAAGACTTGCTTCAGGCGAGAGATGTGGGTCGCAAGGTCCGGGGAGAACACCACGATGTCGTCAAGATAGCAGAGGCACGTATTCCACTTCAGGCCATGCAGTATAGTACCCATCATACGCTCGAATGTAGCAGGGGCTTTACAGCGACCGAAAGGCATGACGGTAAATTCAAAGAGGCCATCGGGGGTGACAAATGCGGTTTTAGGGCGATCTTCCGCAGCCATGGGTACCTGCCAGTAGCCGGATCGTAAATCGAGCGAGGAAAAGTGTTCAGCACCTTTTAAGCAGTTCAATGCATCATCTATACGCGGAAGGGGGTAGACATCTTTTCTCGCTATTTTGTTTAGGCGACGGTAGTCGACGCAGAAGCGTATAGAACCGTCTTTCTTCCTCACTAAGAGAACAGGAGAGGACCACGGACTGTCAGACGGCTCAATCACGCCATTCTCAAGCATAGTATGAACTTGGGCTTCAATAATTCGGCGCTCGGTGGCAGACACTCGATAGGGACGCTGGCACAGAGGAGCATGAGAACCGGTGTCAATGTGGTGGGCAACAGTTGATGTGCGGCTCAAAGCAGGCTGATGAGAGTCGAATGAAGAGCGGAATTGATGAAGCAGTGCGAGGAGTTCAGAGCGTTGAGGGCCAGGAAGACTGGGATCGATGGAGCGGAGAAAAACGTCGGCAGAAGACTGGTCCAGCGCAAGAACAGGCGGTGTGAGTGCAGCCTACTCAGCGGGCAGCGAAGAGGGTGTTTTGTCAGCGGTGAGAATAGAATCCATGAGCTAGATGGTGCCGAGGCATTCACCGCGACGCAGGGATACGGGAAAGGAGAACGGATTAGAAATCCAGATCGCGGTGAGGCCAGCTGATATATAAAGTACGGCATGAGGCAGGGGGAGACTTTTGCGGTTTAGAGAGGTAGGTGATGGGGTGAAAAGTACATCTGTACTGCGGGAAAAAGCAGAAGCGGTGGGCACAAGAACAAAAGAGCACGCAGGAAGATCAGTATCTTCGGCAACGACGACTTTGCGATAAGGAACGTCCGGCGATGGTTCGTCTAGCGCAAAAATCTCCAGTTCGGCACGAGCACAGTTAATCACCGCATTATGTCGCGATAGAAAATCCCAGCCCAAGATGAGATCATGCGAGCAGGAAGTCAAAACGACGAACTCTATTGCGTACACAACTTCCTGAATAACGACTCGTGCTGTGCACACCGCTATAGGCTCTATCGGCTGGGCATTTGCCGTGCATAGCGACAATCCTGAAATTGGTGTCGTCACTTTGCGCAATGAACGGCAAAGACTTGCAGCCATGGCAGAAACAGACGCGCCGGTGTCGACCAGAGCCAGTACTATAACGCCGTCCACAGAAACTTCAAGCAGATTTTCAGGAGATACGTGAGGCCTTTGACAGTTCGCTCGTTGCGCAGTTCTCGCCTCAGGAACTGCGGCATTCAGTTATCCTTTTGCGCAAGATTCGGACGGCGTCGCAGAGGGGATAGAGAACGGCGACGCGGCCAGGTTGAGCGGCGAGGAGAAAAGGTGGTACGGTCATCCGCGACGGAACTTGCAGACGGATCGCCGGCGGCGTACTGACCTCGGGGCGGCTGCCAAGAAGCTGACGTTTGGCGCGGTAGGAAATCATCGAGAGTGCGATTTCGGCAGTAGCGGGAAATATGGCCAGGAAATCCGCAGGAATAACAGATGGGACGGTTATCACTGGTTCGCCATGGATTGCGGCGCAGCGGACGTGGTGGAACCAATGGCTGTGGTGCCTGAAGAAATTCTTGCACAGGCCCTGGAGGCGTAGCGTACACCACCGGGTAGCTAGGTGGCCGTGGTCGTGCAGCGACGGCAGCGTACGCCAGTGGTGCGACAGGAGTGGGGGCGCATGTCAATGGTGGAGCGACAGGGACGTCGGTGTATGGGAGGGGCTCCACGGCCGGCGCGGTCTGAGGCATGGGCGCTGGCGGAGGGGCAGATGGAAGGGCCTCCGCCATGCTGTCGGCGATGACCTGTCGAGGGGGCGCCAAATTGCGGGACAGCTCGCAATTTATTGGCAGCAGAGATATTTGGCGAGCAACTTCCTCGCGGATGAAGTCTTTGAGCTGCTGCAGCAGCGAGGGGGTCTCAGATGTTTCGGAGATGCCAGAAAGTGACTCTGCAGGCGCGGAAGGCTGTCGAGGGAGGATGCGCTGCTTGCGCAACTCATCGTAACTCTTGCAGAGGTTTATAACTTGAGCAACAGTAGTTAAATCCCGGGAGTTTACATCTGAAAGGCGTCATGTTCGATGCCCTTCAGGATGTGCTTTATCTTTTGTGGCTCGGACGTCTGAGCGTTTACGCGACTGCGCAGGTGAAGTACATCTTTAATACAACTTGTAAATGTCTCCCCGTGCCGCTGTGTTCGATCCTGGAGATGTTGATCGGCGCGGAGCTTTCGTACTGCTGGATGACCAAAGACGCTTGTAAGACTAGCCTTGAATGAGTCCCAATTCGTGATATCGGCTTCGTGGTTACGATAACGCAAGTTGGCAACGCAGGTCAAATAAAATATGACGTTTGTTAACTTTGTGGCGTCGTCCCACTTATTGTACGAACTCACTCGCTCGTACGAAGCAAGCCAGTCTTCGCAGTCAGTGTCGTCAGTCCCGCTGAAGAGCGCAGGGTCTCGCTGGCGTATGGAGCTAGTGCAGACAATCGCCGGGGTCATCGGGTTGGCTGGGGGGTGTTCGTCGTTAGCCATACGAGCTACAGGGAGCGTGCGGGTGCGAAGCTCCAACTTGAGACAAGGCTATCAGGCCACACCTCCACCAAATGTAGAAGGGCGTTCAGGACGGCGTCGAGGTCGACGGGGAAGCGGGGAGATCAAGACCAACACGATCTGCGCGATGGCAATTCCACACACCATCTTCTTTCTCATCAGCGTCCAGCGAAGGGGTCCATCTTCTTCTTCACAATAAAAACTATTATCTAAAGCAGCCATACTACATTTCGGAGAGACTAGGCAATACGAAAAAAGATTGAGTTATCAATGCCGCATTAATGTATTTAACTATTCGTTTTTTCCTAAACAATTCTGGACTGGAATAAGCCTCCGAATGATGTAGGTTGTGCACCTGGCTTCTAAAGTGCAGTTGAAATGATGTTGTGATATATTTCTTCCAGACCTGGTGCGTTTACCAGCGCTGCGTTTGATGTATGTTATGTTATCACTTATACTACTCGTGAATTCATTTAGTGTTCTATTAGTGTGTTGTGTTACCTTGCTAACAAGTTTCCCGGTACCTCTTTGCATGTGTTATTGTATGTAGTTGTGTCCCCCCTACAATAATGCCTCATGGGCGCGGTAGATACTTACAATAAATAAATAAATAAATAAATTGAAATGTGGATTTAATAGTTGATTGGAATGTCTAGCGCTGGCAGTAATTCGGGCACAGCAGGATCGGATACCAGCCACAGGGCACAGCTTCAGCGCGAGAGAGATGGGCGCCGGAGACCAGCGATGGTGATGGCGATGCCGCAGCGATGTTTCTTCTTCGTCTTCTTTACATTTCCCCCGCGTGAAGAAGTCGCCATCCTGGCGACTCACGGAGAAGAAACAACCAGAGGGTTGTAACACGGTTTGAGGCGGCTAACATGGACAACTTCACGGCCGCGGCGGCGGTGGTCGGAAGAAGGGGTGACTGGCTCGATGACGTAGTTCACAGGGGATGTGCGTTACAAGAGGCGATAAGGTCCGTGGTATTTCGCTTCTAGTTTGCTGGTGGCAGGAACGCATAGCCAAACGAAGCTGTCGGCCAGAAACGTCGGAGCAGGGGTATCGCTATCATGCTGATCTTTGCGATAGCCTTGAGTGTTGTAGGTAAACGTGCGAGCTAGCTGACGGCCTTCCTCAGCCTTCTGTACAATATCGGACAAAGCACTGTACTCAGAGGCATCTGGATGGTACGGGAAAATTGTGTCCAGAGTACAAGAAGGATCACGGCCGTATAAAAGAAAGAAGGGCGAAGAACCAGTTGTTGCTTGAGTGGCAGTGTTGTACGCGAATGTTACGAATGGCAGTACCTGGTCCCAGTTGGAGCTCCCGGATTCAGATGTAACATACATTGTGAGCATGTCCCCAACGTACGGCTGAAACGCTCCGTGAGGCCGTTGGTTTGCGGGTGGTACGCGGTTTTAGCCCGATGTATCGATTTGTAAGACGACAGGAGCTCTTGGACTACTTCGGAAAGAAAGACACCTCTATCGCTCAGTAGTTCGCGAGAGGCGCCGTGTCGAAGAATGAAGTGGTGCAGAAGAAAATGGGCTACCTTTCGGGCTGTCGCCGCGGGAAGTGCAGCAGTCTCCGCATATCGGGTCAGGTGGTCGACGGCGGCGATGACCCATCGATTACCGGCGGCACTGCATGGTAGCGGACCATAGAGGTTGATTCCCACGCGATCAAACGGGCGAGCTGGACAAGGTAAAGGCTGGAGAGGGCCAGCGAGGTGGCGAGAAATCTTGCGTTGTTGACAGGCGGTACAAGAGCGAATGTAACGACGTACGAAATTGTACATTCCCCGCCAGTATACCTCTGACGAATTCGATCATAGGTATTCAGGACGCCGGCATGAGCGCTTTGCGGGTCAGTGTGATGGTGGGCACAAACCTCGGAGCAGAGGTGGCGCGGAATGACAAGAAGCCATTTTCTGCCGTCTGAGTTGTAGTTCTTTCGGTAGAGCAGGCCTTCCCGAATGGTAAAATCGGAGGCCTGTCGGCGGAGTGCCCGAGGATGCATAGCCGCGGAAGTAGTGCCAAGGACATCTAGCAGGTTAGAAACCCAAGGATCTTGTCGTTGCTCAAAAGGCATATCCTCAATGGTAAGTGCTGACAAGGAGGCTTGAGGAGGGGATGATGAGTTAGGCGAACGCACCGGTGACCGAGAAAGAGCATCGGCGTCAGAGTGCTGGGGGGCGAGAGCGGTACACTACACGGATGTCGTATTCCTGAAGCCTGAGAGCCCAGCGCCCGAGACGGCCAGACGGATCCTTGAGACACGCGAGCCAGCAGAGAGCGTGATGATCTGTAGCTACATCGAAGGAATGGCCGTACAAGTAAGGGTGGAACTTCGTTATAGCCTACACGATTGCTAAGCACTCCTTTTCGGTAACTGAGTAGTTGGTCTCGGCTTTGGTAAGAGCATGGCTTGCGTAGGCGACAACGTATTCGGAGAAACCAGGCTTGCGCCAGGCGAGGACGGCGCCGAGGCCGACATCACTGGCATCGGTGTGAAGTTCTGTAGGTGCAGTAGGGTCGTAATGGCGAAGAATTGGCGGTGACGTCAGCACATTGCGCAGCGTCGCGAATGCATCGTAGCAGGCTGGCGACCAAGAGGGGAGGTTAGGGACGCCTTTCAAGAGCTGTGTAAGCGGGGCTATGATGGTCGCGAAATTGCGAACAAAACAACGAAAGTACGAGCAGAGGCCCACGAAACTTCGCAGTTGTTTCAAAGTGGTCGGTTTCGGAAAGTCAGCAACAGCGCGGAGCTTCTCAGGATCAGGCAGAACCCCATCTTTGCACACAACATGTCCGAGTATTGTGAGCTGGCGGGCACCGAAGCGGCACTTTTTGAGGTTCAGTTGAAGACCGGCGCGGGTTAGGCAGGTGAAGACCTGGCGAAGTCGAGTCAGGTGGGTCGGGAAGTCGGTTGAAAAGACGACGATATCATCGAGGTAGCATAACAGATGTTCCATTTCAGGCCACGCAGTACAGTGTCCATCATTCTTTCAAATGTGGCTGGGGCGTTACAGAGTCCGAACGGCATAACATTAAATTCATATAGTCCATCTGGAGTAATAAAGGCGGTCTTAGCGCGATGCTCCTCTGCCGTGGGCACCTGCCAATATCCAGAGCGCAAATCGAGTGAGGAAAAGAACTCTGCACCTTGCAAGCAGTCTAGAGCATCGTCGATTCGTGGGAGGGGATACACATGAGGACGAGTAATTTTGTTGAGGCGGCGATAATCAAGACAAAATCGTATGGAGCCATCCTTTTTCTTAACTAGGACCACAGGAGACGACCATGGACTACAGGATTCTCTAATTACTCCGCGTTGCAGCATGTCATCGACTTGTTTGGCAATAACACGGCTCTCAGACGGGGACGCCCGATACGGCCGCTGATGGTGAGGTGGGTGAGCGCCAGTGTCAATGAGGTGAGAAACGGTCGTCGTGCGGCCCAAGGAAGATTGCGGTATGTCGAAGGAGGAGCGGAATTGGTGTAGAAGGTGAAGAAGTTGCTCGCGGTGGCGCGGCTCTAGAGCGCTGTCCACAGAATGGTCAAAAAGATCCCGCTGTAGCGGATCTTAAGCCACACAAGTTGGAGTCAAGGCATCAACTTGGCAAACAGGGAATGACAAATTATCAAAGGCGAACAGAAGGTCCACGGACTCGTTGCAGCCAAGGCACTCCCCTTCGATCAACATAACGGGAGACGCAAGAGGATTGGCTACCAGAGGTGTGCAAGCGCCGTTGTTTTTGTCAAGGACGGCAAACGGCTGCGGTAAGTGGCGGCGGCAGCAGACAACGTTAGAGGGCACAAAGAGGACCGTCGTGGCGGTGGTAAAAGGGGCAGTGAGGGGAACCAGAACAGCGCTAACGGGTGGGATGGTTGTGTCATGAGCTACGAGAAGTTTGGCCGCAAAACTAGGACACGACTCGTGGAGCAGGGCATCAGACGGTGCATCCCTTGGTTCAATGAGCTCTACTTGAGGATTGGCGCAGTCAATGATAGCATGATGCTGGGACCGGAAATCCCAGCCGAGAATGACGTCATGCGAACATGTGGGAAGAACGATGAATTCGATGACGTACAAGGCTGCAGCAATGAAGACGCGAGCAGTGCAGACAGCTGTCGGCTGTATACTGTGAGCGGGATGCGGTACGAAGCGATAGTTCCTCGAGAGGCGTAGTCACCTTTCGGAGGGAGCGGCAGAGTTTTTGGCTGATAACTGATACAGCGGCACCGGTGTCGACGATCGCAAGAGTATGAACAGCTTCAACGATGACAGGAATAACATTCGCGGGATTAAGACGAGGACTTTGAAATTCTGTCGAATACGCAGTTCGTGCCTCGCGAACTGCGGCGGCTAGTTTTCCGGCTGAGTAGCGGGTCGTCGGCGCATTGGGGAAATGAAGCGGCGACGTGGTGATGGCGAACGACGAGGCAGGAAGTCCTGACGATCGGGGGGTGCTGTTGGAGGACCCAATGGTACGGGGAACTGGGGGCCAAATAAGGTGCAGGCCGTGCAGCAAGGGCCATATTTATTCGGCGCCGGCAGTAGCGTGTAGTGTGTCCAGGGATGCCGCAGTGGTAGCAAATAGGTCTGTTGTCTGGTGTGCGCCATGGAGATGGTGTCTGACGCAAGCAGGGAGCAAAAGCTGTTGGTGCCGAATGCATGGGGGGCGAAGCATAGGCGTATGCTGGCTCAGGAGGTGGACTTGAAGTAACTTCGGCATACGTGCGACGCAATACCTGAGGAGGAGCCGGCGCAAAAGCTGGTGCGTAGCTCAATGGCGCAACGCCGGGCGATGAAATTGTGGGAGTGAGGAACGGCATTGAGGGTGCGACTGGAGCTGACTGAGGAGGAGGATTAGGGAC
>JAJIZL010023986.1:0-12196 GCA_023969395.1 Amblyomma maculatum | reverse complement strand
AGCGAAGAGACCGAATGGCATGCATGCCATTCGGTCTCTTGCCTTGCGACTTCGTCGATATGCTTTTGATATGTATTTTCCTTTTAACTACGTCGTTTGTTATTTTTCATTTTTCACAAAGCGGGCAGCCTACCTTGCCCGATCATACGGTGGCTGATAAACTGTTGTCAAGGTTCTTAAAGCTATGATTAAACTCGAGAAAGGAATGCCTGATATAGCCTTCAGTACGAAGGTGCCGAGGATAGCTGCTAACTTTTAAAATCCGCAGTGAAATTAAGAAATAAAAATGATTATAGGTATAATATGGATGGCATAGAGTAGAATTACAAATCAGGGCTAACTGCGAAATCACAAATTAGCCAAGCCGAAGCGAACTACTAAATTTGCATGCACAGTTCATAGTCCCAAGCACCCAATGCCCAACGACAGCAGTCTCATAGCATCGAATATTCAAGGAGGTATAACACTTCATCGTGGGTATTTATTATGCTAGTCAATGGCCTTAACCTACAGTCGGGAAGGAGGCGATGGTAATACAGATTTTACTAGTCAACCATACATACTACAGACTCAAACGAGAGCGCGTTGTTTGTACCGTTACCATAAAAGTTTACGCAGACGTCTTTTTGACCCCTCTAGAAAAATTTGAAACTGGGACTGCATGGCATCACTGATTTCAGTAAAAATTATATCGCTCGCAATTTCTTTCTAGGCTGGAGTTCTTCATATTGCGAAAAACTTAATTTTCAGTCAGAAAATTGGATTAAACTTTTTCCTTGCTCTCTATTCGAAGTCAGGGCGGGGCGATTTTGCCGCAAAGGACGGATCGGCATTGCTTTCAAGTGCGTGGAAATACAGTGTATACTTGATGTCATTCTCCAGCCTTAAATGTGTTAGAAGAGACATCTGGGCCCGCTTGCACAAAACAATCTTAAGACTGTCTTAGCTAAGTCCAGACTTAACTGAAGTCTAAAGAATAGGCCACTAGCATGGCCGCTTAAGACTGGAGTCAAGACTGGGCTTCAGTTCTGACTTGAATAAGTCGCTTGTATGATTACGACTCTAGTGCTGTCTTAGTTAAGACACAAGGACGTCAGGTGTCTAAGTAGAGAAATTAGGAAAACAGGGATGCGCTGGCACTGTCCCTGCTGTAAGATGTACACATTCCGTCAATTTTGCGTTGTGTAAAATCCGTGCCATTGCTTTTTGCGGCTTGAGATTGTGTTACGAGGAAAAATGCCCCAAGTGGTTGCTGGGGCCGGTCTAAAAGCCACTCTGGTGAACATGAACCCGAAGCGTTCGACGTTCGGAACACGAGCCGTCTTTAATAAGCTTGGTCTTTCTAAAGACACCATTTAAGTCTGGACTTAGCTCGGACTTTATCGTGCAAGCCGGCCCTGGGCTAGTTGGTAAGGTGGCATAATGAATAAGCAGCGCTAAAGACGGGGACGAAGAACGTAGAATCAAACAGGACGAGCGCTGTTTTAACGAATCACTGTCCCACCGGTGCAACTATTGTCCCGTCGGCTCAACAGCGCTCGTCTTGTTTTTCTTCTACGCTCTTCGTCCCCGACTTTAGCGCCGTTTATAACATAAATGTGTTTTATTTACCGATTCACCCATTGATCGCCTAAACCTTCATTTGTTCTGTGTTCTTTTCTATCCATGAAAAAGTTCGGTTTTCCGTGGCCGCGCTTTCTTTCTTTGTCTTATCAGAACGCTTTCCATTAACGATAATCGTGTCCGCGTAAGTAAAATATTGGCCTGAAAATTCCATGCAAGCACGATATGTTTCGTTTAGTGCTAAAACGCGTATTCATGACTGTCTCTCAAAATAATTAACTACCTCGGGGAGGTGTATATCGTATTGTTGCTGGTGAGCAACGTTGCTGGTGAGCAATGATGAAAGTTGCTGATGAACTGTGATTCGTGTGATGGTGTATTGGGTGTAGGTGGAGCTTCTCTAAGGTTATATGAAGGTGACTGAAGGTTTTTGAGTTGATGTCATCATCATCATTAGCCTGACTAAACCCACTGCGGGGCAAAGGCCTCTCCGATATTTCTCCACTTAACCCGGTTCCGTGCTAGTTGCATCCACTTGACCCCTGCGAACTTCTTAATCTCATCCGCCCACCTAACTTTCTGCCGCCCCCTGCTACGCTTTCCTTCCCTTGGAATCCAGTTTGTTACCCTAAGCGACCATCGGTTATCCTCTCTTCGCACTACATATCCTGCCCATGTCCATTTCTTCTTCTTAATTTCCACTAGAATGTTGGTAACTTGAGTTATTTCTCTGACCCACTCTGCACGCTTTCTATCTCTTAATGTTACCCCTACCATTTTTCGTTCCATAGACCTCTGGGTTGTCCTCAACTTAAGTAGAACTCTCTTGGTTAGCCTCCACGTTTCAGCCCCATAGGTGAGTACACGTGAGTCGATGTAACCATCGGTTTATGGCCCCTGTGTGTGTGTGTGTGTGTGGGGGGGGGGGGGGTATCTGAAGGTTTATGGGTGGGTGGATACTCTTTGAGGTCGGAAACTTGGTGGAAACCTGTGGTAAGTTCGGTGGTTATTTTGGTGGCTGTTAGACGCTCATAGATGACAGGTGCCCTTTCTAGGCCCGGTTTTTGCTGTATATATAGAAGCGTCAAAGGCCACAGCCGCGCAAATTTTACTACAATCTGCGTTGTACCGTTGGTGCATTAAAACGTAATGGCAGAGCCGTAAGGTATACAGCATACGTGACGGAGCTATGAATGTGTAGGAATCTTTCAGACGTTCTGGCTGTGAACGGTGACGTCAGTCTTTTCTTGAATTCCATACTTTAATCTTTGCTCTTGATGAAATGTATTCGAGCCGGTTTCTACTGAAAGTGCGCAATATTCATCACTCTGTTCAGTCACTCCTGTTTATTCTAATTCGTCTTAATTGGTAAGTCATGTCAGCATCCGGCTCCGATTTTACGGAGCCAGAGTAAACATATGACTTCACCAAGCCATTAGCGACAGGAAGTTTTGCCTTTGATTTTGTTCTCAGATGATCTTAACTGGCTAAGAGTTTGTTGCCACAAGGCTTCGTTGCCACAATTTTAGCAATGTATGTTCCTCTCAACGGGCCGTGCAGACAAGCCTACTGCGTTTACTAATGTATTCATACGACCAAATAGCTCGAAATGGTTTCCGTGATATTTCGCAAACTGTATCAAGGGCTCCGTACAAAGTTAAACCACCTACACATGTTCCTGAATAGTCGGGGGAATCTGTTTACTTTTCTTCCGCCTTCATATATCCTCCGTGATGCGGCCGGGATGGAAGAGCCCTAAGAAGCCGAACAGCATCGCGCGGCGGTTCACGTGTACAGAAGAGCGACGTCGTATCTTCTATAACGTTTCGATGGAGCGGAACCATTGAGGTGAACGAACGTAAAGCATAAAACCAACCTCAGGCGTGCTAATACAGGTAGGTAGGTAGGCGGACTTTGAAGAGAAAAACGCCAAGGCATGGGCCAGGAAGAAGGAGGGGGACGGGAAGGAATTCCCATAGAGGGCTTCGTTTCCTCCACAAGAAGTGGTGGAAGCGGAGAAGAGTCCAAATCCTCTGCATCTCTCCTTCCTTATCACAGGATAGAAGACAACGCGTGCGGTGCGGCCGCTACAAAGTGCCGCTCGCTATATATATAAAAAGAGAGAGCGCGAACTCGAGCGAGCGACCGACCGAGCGAGCGAGCGCACGCGGCGAAGTCCGCGAAACGCTATTCATCTCATTCAGGCGACCCAATCTAGAATCCGAGACGGGAATAAATGGCGTCTCACACAAGAAGACCACGCTCCTCTCTTCCGATGGCCGCCGTTCCCTTCTATCCCTCTCCCCCTCGAAGCTTTTGTCTCTCGTCGAATGCACACTCTTTCTCTCTCATTGCCTTTCTCGCTTCCACTTCATCTCTCGCCCTTTCTTCTCTATATTTTTTTTTCATCTCTCGCCTTGCTATGCTGATGCTGCTGCGTCCCGTTCGTACGTTTTTGTCTACCGTCACACCACTCTCCTTAGCTCCTTATCGTTTTCCTCTTCCTCTCTTTGTTACCTGTTTTTCACTCGATACAGAAATGTCCTCTCCTCGTTCTCGCAGGACCTGGAGAACATCGACGAGCGTCGCCATGGGCCGCTATTCAGCAGCAAAGAAGCATGGCAAAAGCTGGGAGGGGGAGGGAGCGAGAGACTCCTACCGTCTCATCTCTGGTGGAGCGCATTCGTCTTGAAGCGAGGGAGAGAGCGAAACCATTGGAGCGGCAACGCAGAAGTGGCGGCCTCGAGATCAATTCAGCCTTCTAGTGTGGGCGACAATCGGCTCCTTGCCACCGCCGCCACGGAGCTACACTATACTATATACCACCGTTCTGTGCCGGTGCCGCTTTTGCAGGTCGTATACGGGGGAGTCTCTTTCTTTTTCTCGGAGAAAAGCACATCTACTCGCTTCGCCTTGTGTTCGGCTTCTTTCTCGCTATGACCCTTTCAATGTGCTTGCTTGTCTCTTTCTTCTTATTATGTTACCTTCGTTGATTGTGTTTGTTTTTGTTTTCTGTTCCGGTGGAGAGCCGTTTAATGCCCTATTAATTACTCCGGGTGGAGAAGAAGATTTTCATGCTCTTCCGTAGATAATGCGAGTTAAAGTAGAATTCTCCGGTATCCTCGCTGCCTGAAGTCGCATGAGGTGGCGAGGAAGATATAATTTAAATTTTTCTAGGGTAGCATTCCTGCGCGCACATCCTTTCTGAGCGTCTTACCTAGCTATGCCACCACTGCCACTTTTGGCTGCACCCGTTTCGGCTGTCTGTACAGCGGTTAGCGCTGGTAATTGACCGCATTGTCTTACAGTACACAGAACATTCAGGAATGCTGCAAATAGTTTTCTATTTCTTAGTACCATGTGTTGCAAGTCCCATTTTCCCTGTTAGATTTCTTCTGAAAGTACTGGTGTGGCGCCCGCAGACTTGCGAATTTGGTGGAGTGCTTCCAAACTCAAAACACCCAATGGTGCTCCATAAAATGCACGTACCGAAAACCAAAAGAGCTTAGGAGACCCTCACTCCCTGGAGCGAAGTATTGTGACTATTTTTCGTTGTCGGAGCCTACGAAACACTGCTCAAAAGAGAACACAATACACAAGCCGCCCAAGACAAAGTGATGTCATTTTGTATACCCTCTCTTCAGGTCACCTGCTTAGTCCGGAATTTTTTAAACAGTGACCATGACTACTTCTATTACACTATGCTTCGAAAACGTTTTTCTTGTCCTCAGCCATTTTTTTTTCTTTTTTTTTTTCAATTACCGTTTTCCTAATTTTTTAATTAACTTTCTATGGCCCATTCAGCACCAATGTTCCTGATGTTACAAAATACTACGTTATTAAGTAAGTATTAGTTGCAAGAAATATTGCAAGAAAATCTACTACTTAGCGGATACTGCAACTTCCTCTTTCATATTCCATATTGCCTAGAAAATGTTCATTTTTTGTTGGATTTAGTTAAAATAAGTCAAGCCAGCAAGAACCGAAAAATAATGTAAACTATGAAACACATTAACTTTTCGTAAAGGGTAGCGGATTCAATTTAGAATATCTTAATAACTGCCTGGTAAAGTATTGCAGCATGCGTTTCAGACATTTCCAGATAATTACGCGATTCCATCAGGACGCTGTAATACCTGGCTATCATTGCTGACGCACGAACCTGAACTGAAGTTTTCCACGCGGAAAGTCAAGAACATCCGGGCGTTTTTCCTTCTCCTGGTGGTGTAGTAGTGTCAGCACAGATCATTGTGCCCTTAAGTCATTCCTCTCGTCCTCGAGATAACGGTTGTTGATTCCAAGACAGCCTGAAGCGCATCAGTTTAGATGGTGTGAAACATATTCGTGTTGCTGCGATCGTGTAAACTATATGAAACAAGCACTTCTGGTTTACGTTTCTTCACGTTCATTCCCACAAGAGGAGTTTCCGTTTGGTAAACATCCTAAAGGTCTTCGTCGCTTGAGACTCAGGCCCCCATTTGGCTAAGGTTCCTTGCAACTAACCCCTCCAGCGAGTGTAAAGGTACTTGAGTTCCGATTTTTCAGCTGTTAGGAGATCTTGTCATCTGTAACTCAGCCAATCTGATTGAAATTTTCTTTTGCCAGGAAGAAGAGTTGAGATTCTTTTTCGGCCTGATATGCAGCTCTTATGGCTTTTAGAAGCTGTCCTGGAGAAACCAGCGAGTCACTGAGACTGTGATGCCCTCCTTAACATTCGGCGGAGCATGACCTTGTGTTCTGCGCATGCGCGACGGTATCCGCCGCTACCACAGCGATATGGCAGTGGTGGAGCCATCTCGTTTTGCAGCTTGAAGCTGCATCTTTTATGCTTTAAGGGGCCACAAATAGGGAACCCACGAAATATCAAAATCCCCCCCCCCCCCTGCCTCTTCTGACAAATTGACGAGCGCATGACGAACGCTTCTTGACAGCCGCTAGCACTTCGTATACACTTACACTGTGGCAGAGTTCGAACGCTGAGGTTGAAGGAGCCGCCGCGCTTGTAGACGAAGACACAGGACGAGGACACACTATACTGTCCTCCTGTGTCTTCGTCTGGAGAACAGCATGATTTTACATGACTGACATAGGGAAAGTGGCCCAGCAGAATATATACTGCACAGCAAGCTACACGACACGCACATGCCACCCAGGAAAATGGTTTTCTTTTCTTCGAACAAAACGCAGCTTCAAGCGGACCAATCTCAGCAACCGCGCTGCCGCTTTTCGGAGCGCGTCTTCTTGCTCGCCACCACGGCCACCGGAGCTGCCTTGAGTGTCCGAGAGGGGCGGCAGTCGGCCGCACCGAAGACTTATAATCTGCCGGCCGAACCCATAACCCGAATTATTTGAGAAACCGTGCCTTGGCTGTGGGCGCTTAACGGCTGTGTGGTTGACGCTGCGTCGTTTCTGTGGTAAAGAGCTGGATATGAAAGCAAAGCAGTCAGATTCGTTCTCTGCCTAGATGTGGGAAGCCATGGGGCGGAAGGCAGCCCTTTGACAATTCAGACTTTTTGATGGTAAATACTGGCCACATTAAACGGACCAGACACTCTAACAGGTAAGTTTCACTACAACGGTGCATAGTGTGAGCCAAAACGTACAAAACCTAGACCGGTGACCTATTGCAGGTACTACGGAGAAGCCCATTTCGAGAAATTCTGTTCGTGTGAGGTTAGCCTGGATAGCGTAACTAAATCGGGCGAAGCGAAACTCAAATGCTGATTGTGCAAATCTAATGATGATGATATCACTTCCCCTCATCCTCTGAAGAAAAGCAAGGGCAAATCAACGGAAACAAAATGCAATGGATAGTAGCTAAAGAGAGATTTGTTGACCTGTTGCAAGAACTGTTTGATGATAAGACTGGAGAACACGAGGCTGCCACGGCGGATGCACAGAACGGTACGTCTTTTGCTTCAGTGATGAAGACTGGGCGACGCACAAAACGCAGAAAGCCAACATTTGTTGCCGAAGAATTTCCGCAAGTTGAGGATGGTATAGTAGATGCCTGCAGGCAAGGAAATTTCGATGCTTCCAGTACAAATGTCGCTGCTACGGTAGAGTAAAGCACGTATCGCCGAACTGCGGAAGTAAAGTTTAAAAAAAAAAAAAAAACGGAAAGGGACGCCTGCAGGCAGTATGGGCAGCATGGTGAGTAGATGCTTCGAAAATAAAACCTGCCCCTAGCACAACAATGTGGGAGGCGCAACTAGACACTCTTACGCAGATGACACAGCTGATGCAAAGCAGCATATAGCCGAAAAAAAAAATTGGTAAGAGATTACGCAATGGAATTGCAGAGGGCTCCTTAATAAGATTGGAGAAATCAAGAAAAAATTCTTATATGACAAGCTTTATAATGGGCGTTATTGATACAAGAACATAGTCAGCTTTGTACAATGGCAGGACATATAGATAACCAGTGCCCTTCCATTCCTGAGAAAATAGCAAGAGCAGAGATGGAAATGTTACCGTTAATATAAACGGAAGCTGCCGTCTATATTAGGGACAACATTCCCCAAATGCCACTTGACTTCAGTAAGTGTTGCAATAATCAGCAGGAAGACGTTGCGCTATCCGTACGCCCCAACAAAATGCCCCTGATATTAGTGTCTCTGTGCGCTCGTCTGAGAAACACAGTAATTACTGTATTGGGTGTAGGCGAATATATTCGTCATTCATACTGTGAAATTCTGATACTAATAGGTGGAGATTTTAACGCTCCACACACTGTTTGGGGTCATAATTGTGATTCGAAAAGGGTTGATTAAGTTCCCACTGCCTTCACAGAAATACATTTTACACGGCTAAATCACCCAGTAGTCTCAACACAACCTCTAACACGAACGCACTCACCAGTCCTGACATGGTGAAAATGCTTCGGTGCACCACAATTGCTGGCAGAGTTCGGGGCCCAGATTTTTTACCATTCCCCCAATTTTTAATTTGGAGCAAAAAAGAAAATTCGAAGAAAAGCTTCTGTAACACGTTAGGGTGGTGCACGGCACGATCCTCGAACTCATTTAGTTAGCCCAACATTCTTGTGGCCGCCCTTCAAATGGTACTCAAGGATCAAACAATTACAACGAAAGCGAAAGAAGATCAGCCAACTCCGAACCTTTAGCTTCAAGATCTTTGGTCATGCCGAAGACAAGCCGAGACACAGACTGCTTGGGATCCTGACGTTCAAAGAAAAATTGTGGGGAACCGAGTGAGAGCACAGGCGCGGTGTCATGAAAACGAGCAGGCTCATAAGAGGTTGGACGACTGGTGCAGTCGTTTAGACTCGGAACAACCATCAGGGCCCTCTGGATGGTTTTTTGAGTCACGGAAAAGGGGAGGCAGATCAAAGATAACGCACTAAGTATTAGGCTCGTATTACAGCTAATGGCACAGTTTGCAGATCAGGCTGCGGCTCTCTCTCTCTCTCTTTTCATGCACTGTCACCTGCCCGTCCATCAATGAAGGACGCGCGGTTGACAGCGCGAGAATAATCACCATTTGTTCAAATCGAAGTTGTTGGCTGATATCAAAGAAGCGACTGCCAAAAAAGTCCCAGGACATGACGATGTTCCTTATGAGGCCTTGAAAAATTTAGAAAGCGACGCAGCTGACAGCCTGTTGGATCTGATAAATGAGGTATGGCAAAGTGGAGAACTGCCACTCGGCTGGAAACACTCGGTGGTAGTATCAATAACAATGGCTCGAAAATATCCTACAAGCTTGCAACCTTTGCGGCCTATCTCGCTAACGCCCACAATTTACAAGACTTGTTTAATGGTGATAGCCACCCGCCTGACATTTTGGTCGGAAGTCAAAAAAAAAATAGTATGCTCGAATAGTTAGGTAGTGTTCAAGCCTTGGCACAGAAAATGGGTTGGCTATACTGGCTGATGAGGCCATAAATGTGTCGCCTCATAGCCACATTGTACAGACCGCACTGGCTGTCGAAATGACGAAAGCCTATGACAACGTGTTAAATGCGGACATCGTTAATAATATGGACTATAGAGGTCGTACAAGCTGCACATATTCTTCTCAAGGACAAGATGTTTCTGTCCGGATTACCCGGCAAATAATAGGTAATTACACCGCAAACAGAGACGTGCCACAAAGGTCGGTTTTAGCACCTTCGCTATTAATATCGCGCTCATAACAGTGGAGTGGAAATTATAAGTGCTGAGAACCTTTAGCAATATATTTGCTGACTATTTCAGGATATATAACGTGTAGGTGACTTGAAAAATGCTCATCGCAACGGTGATCAAACTATGGTAAAAACTATTCATTTTTAAAGATGACCACACCTGTTGATCTGCTCATTCTGTCGTAGACCCTTAACGTACAGTCGTGAATTTATGAGCGGGAACACAGGAGCACGGGCCATAGAGCCTGGAGCCTTATACTTGTGGCGATACGCGGCAGACGCTTTCAGGAAGAAAGTCGAATCAGTTTTGCGGCCATGCCTGCTTCCAGGAAACTAGGGAACGCAGCTCGAGAACCACTTTAAATAATAATATGCGCCAAAGGCAGTGAAATGTCCAATGCACTAAATGCTGCTAACCGAAGATGGGGTAAACATCGTTTGGTCAAAAAATTCGATTTTGAAATTTTACAATCAACTGATAGAGAATTTCGTTTTCTTTCAGAAAATATATTACACTTGGGTATTCGCGGTTTCAAAAATATTTTGTTCTTTTTCTTTGACACGTTGACAAGAAACGTGGGTGTACCTCGACGTGGCCTCTTCATTTCCAAGACTTGCACAAAGTAATTGTTCTGAAGTTTTTGATCAGAAACTTCAGTTTCGGTTCGGAATATACTCTTGTGATGGACTCTGTGAAACCCATTTACCACCACTTTTAAGAACCCGCACTGCTTTCAAGATGCCTTTACGGGAGGATCCAGAATGCCAATAAGGCACTAAAACAATTAATTTAGGTGAGGTGTCCTAAACCCCCCTTTGTCAGTCTCAAAAACAGTTGAGACAGCTGTCGATGATTCAAATGCGTACTTTAATGATAGAAATGTAGCACGAAAAGGCTGAAATATTTTAAAGCCACCATAGGGACCTCTGTGTGTGTCAACGCTTACTCAGTAGACGAAATACGGGTCCAAAAAGTGATTTGAAGCTGACACCTGAAGCGAAACAAGGAAAAAAAAAAAAGAACCGAACGAACAATGCCAAAGAGAATAGCAATGCAGCAATGCTGACAATAAAAATTTTTGAAGAATAAAAATATTTTCAAAGACTGCATTGGCTTTTTTCTCAAAACAATATTTTTTGGAAGCTTGTGCGCCTTTTTCTCGGGAACTATAAGGCATAAGCAAACAAAATTCTCACATGTGTTATTTATGGCATTTACATACCTAGAACTAGAATGAATATCCTATAGGTGCATTTTAATTTTTTAGCATAGAAATACCAGTCATAAGTTGCAATTTCGACTTACAGACACAAGTAAAAGAAATCAAAACAAGTTTTTGTTGTACGCACATAAATTTAGTTTCACTTGGGTAAAGCTTTGTTACTACCTTTAGGCAAAATTGAAATAATCTGCGGACACTAGATCTGACGAAAAGGTACATGCAGGAAAACAATAAAAACAAAAATAAAAATACTACTTCAAATTTAAAACCAAAATGTAACTCTAATGCAAGCTGTGTCTACCAATATATTTCTTGAAATTTTTATCGCCATAACTTTCATTACCACTGCTGTACAGTCAAATTTTGAGACATTATTCAGTCTCACCCCACCTGAATTTGCAGTAGCAGGCATGATTTCCAGCAGTCATTTCTCTTTTTTTGTGTGTGTGTGCTTTCAGCGGCTTCTACATAAGTATATCCACTCCCCTAACTACACTTATCTCAATAATGCCACTAAATGGACCGCTACCCTCATCACAAGAAAGAGACGAAAATAAAAGCCTAATTGGAAAATTGCAAAAAGCAAGCAACTGACGAAAAGGCATCATGCATTTCCAATACTTAAAACCGCAATTGGTCTACATCGAATCGGTGTTAGCTTTCTATATCCAAACTTACAACTTTTTATCTTACCGAGCCGCTGCCAACAATTGTGACTACGATTGGAATAGTATAAACCCATGAAGAACAACAAGGGGCAATTCGGTTTTGGCCCGCACATGCTCATTAACATGCAGTCATAATTTAATATTACAGGACTGGGCGTAAGTCTGCTGAAGAACGAAAATTGGAAAGCCACTTAACAGGACTGCTTTCATTAACTGCATCGTCATTGTCATACCTACTATCATCACCATCACTATCGCTACTATAATGTTTTAAATGTTTTAAGTGGTCATTCTGATGTATCTGACCTAGTGTGCGCTCCTTTAGACCACTTGGCTGTTGAGGCACACTTAAATAAACATTATCTATCTATCTATCTATCTATCTATCTATCTATCTATCTATCTATCTATCTATCTATCTATCTATCTATCTATCTATCTATCTATCTATCTATCTATCTATCTATCTATCTATCTATCTATCTATCTATCTATCTATCTATCTATCTATCTATCTATCTATCTATCTATCTATCTATCTATCTATCTATCTATCTATCTATCTATCTATCTATCTATCTATCTATCTATCT
>JAJIZL010023979.1:0-15188 GCA_023969395.1 Amblyomma maculatum | reverse complement strand
TGCCAGTAATAAGTGTGTGCATCACAGAAATTTTTAAGCATCGTAAGTTCTCAACATATTATTCACAGGGACAACGAGCAGTGCAAGCTTTTTGCCCCTATGGCTATATAATACATTTTTCAGCAGCCTTAGCATTCACATGTTTTCCAGCTAAATGTTGATGTCATACTTATGCAGTCACCATGGTAATGGCATGATCAGCATGGTTGATGTCATGCACTGCTTCATGTGTAGTCAGAAAACTGAAGCGGTGATCATTTGTCATGCATTATTTTGCCTCTTGGCAAGATATGTCATTGCAACCTTTCTGTTCCTATGCTTTCTTGTAGAGTGTTCACCCTCAGGTCGTCGACATGGCTGTATTTGCACTTCAGTCTTATGCTCAATACTCTGCGGACATTGCCCGGTAAGCTTTCAGTGTATTTTTTTTTTTGCAATACAGCAGAACCCTGCTGTTTCATTTTCTTGAAAGTATCCTTCCTAAGACCCCATTTTAAACCATGCACTACAAGCAATGCTGCTGTCTTTCTATTGCTGCAGTGTTCCTGCATGGTATGTCACGAGCATCGTCTTGTAATGGGAATTTATTGCCGTATTGTGTATCAATAAAGGCAAAACACAAGACACCCATGTGCTGTGCGATGTCAGCTTATATTAAAGATATCTCATTGGTCTAACTTAATCCAGAGACCTCCACTATGGCATCCATCATAATGTCACTCAATGTCGCTTTGGAACGTGAAACCCCGGGATTTAATTTTTGAAGTTATTGACTTTTAGGTGCCAGGAAAACAGTAAAAAAGTGTCCTCTTTGCTTTTATTCTCCGCTAGTTATCTTGGAGACAGGTGACATTCGGACACTGCTGGATTTGGCCCTCGTGCTAAATTTTGCCAGTGGACTTTCACATACGTGGTGACAGCGAGGTGGCCAAACCGCATGCTCCTAATTATTACAACCCGAAAGACCTCTGGTTTTTGTTTGATACTGCTATCTTGTCATGCTCGCAAATCTTCTACTGTGAGCTCCGCTATCTCATTTTGAGTCGGTCACCTGCCGGCTGGCAATTGTGTTAAAGTCCCGCTTACTGAATGGCGCATAATAACCCACACACCTCTGACACTCACCTAACTGCAGTTCAGTCCAACCACATGGCCTGGTCATATGTATTTCTTGTCAGTCTGCCGTTACGTTTAGCTCAGATGCCAAGCTGTCAACTTCTGTAGTTTGTCATCCGCTGCCTTGGAATGAGTGTATGTAACTTAATACGAGGTCAAGCGTAAGTTTTAAGCACTACTTCTCTAGTTTTGTACAAGAGCAGCATAAGCGAAAATGCATGATGCTTCTGCGAAAAGGACAATATGTGTAATTCACAAACGAAACAGATGGAAACATGAATCAGCATTTAAGACTGCAGCTCTGTCCGCAGATGCACAGTGCAACGAAAGCATTTATGTTGCATGCATACCACTCGTAAGGAGCACAGACTTGCAGAGAGCTTTTCAAAAAGCATTTTTAAAGTGTTTTGCAACAACCTGCAGCCATCTGTTCTACCCGATCGCAACGTGAAAACTAAGGCAGTTACTGACAGCTGCCAGCAAGCTTATTTTATGAGATAAATTGATTCCAAAACTCTGCTCTACCTTGGGAAATTTGACTTCACTTGCAAGCAAACATGCCTGAGTGGTGAAGACTGCCAGTGTTGCATAATTTGCCCTTCTCCATTTCTACAGCATCCCCACCACTTTTGTTGCATCAAACATTCCTGAAGATGAAGTTTCTGAAATATGCTGCTTGTGCCAACGTGCTAGCGTGCGGAAAATTCTAGACAAAGCTTTCAAGAACTGTAACTCTAGTGTTTAACGTGCACTGAAGATGTTTCACTCTCATTGTTGGATGCGCATGAACATTATCGTTGCAAGTTTCCTGAAATGGCAACATTGGGCAATTTTCACACCTTTGTGCTGTTTCTTTTTCGTGCACGCCCCTGGCTCAGAAAATTCATGTTATCTTCCATTTATGAGTGATTGTGGCTTAGCTATTATGATTGATGTGTTAGCGTTGGTGTTGCTTTAGTATTTAGTGTAGTTTAGTTTAGTAATGCTAATTGACAGAGTGGATCAGGCAACCCAATTCTGCTGCTGCTACTGTTGCTGCACGATAAGGGGAAACCCTTATGGCGCAGCTCCAGGTTCTGACCACAGAATCGGGTTGCGTGATCCACTCCATCCATCAACATGTGACACGCCACACCCCCGCTGCAACCTCCCGACCCAATCCAGCATTTGCAGTGCAGCACTCCGTGCCCCATTGCCACTCTCCTCCACCTGCCTCCCACTTTCTCTTCATGTTCCCTCTTCTCTAAAGATGGTGAGGGAAGTTTCTCTCCATTTTGACACTTGCCTACTGAGACTTTAGGTGGATAGATAGGGTTCTAATGCTAATGGGTTCTAATGCATAACAAAAAAAAGTGTGATAGGCTGTGCCCACCAAGCATTGTCATTATCCGGCCTTTCTTGTGACAGCAGGCCATAAGTGAAACTGAGTCACATGTACTGAAGCTCTCTACAGGGTTATCACTCGCATTTTCAGAGATATTGAGAAAGAAGCAGTGATTTGAAGTCTGTCTTCGTACATGTTTTTTTTTTTTTTTTGCCAACTTGCTTATGGTGCAGCACAGTAATGCGCACCGAAACCGCTCGCAAAGCCATGCGTGGTAGTTCTGATTTCAGTTTGCTTTTTTTTTTCTCTCTGTTATTTGAAATTGGGGGGTTTGTTTTGTGTTTCTTTTTATTAATGAAAGTGCATATTGTGGTGAGCAAACTCTCTGTAATATAAACCAGCCCTTAACAGACTACGTTAAAAGAAAGCAGCACTGTTGCCCTCTAGCTGCTTTGTAAAGTTACTTCAGATAATGAAATTTCCATCATTTTAGAAACTGGTATGGCGTTGTCTTGTCGGCAGCTACACGTTGGTGATTGGTCCTGGCCACTAGTTAACTGTGACATATCAAATAATTTCCAAGCTAAGTACTAGCATGATATCTAAAATAACTGGTAATAAAATAACCAAAATAGCTGACATTTTGTTCCTGACAGGATTTTCTATTCTGTCCGCGTATTCTATTTTCTATGTGTATTTCATGGTCAAGTTTCAAACGTGTTTGCATAGAGAAAGATAGGAAGGTTTACTACAGTGGACTTATATCTTTAGTGGTGAACTTCAGAAGTCAAGGCCCAACACCACTACCTGCAATCGGCTGTACATGGCCAATAGACAGAAGCTGGTGGCCTGGCATGGTTAGGAACAGTGGTCCCATAGTGCTTGTGTGGGTTGGTGATAGCTAGATGGGGGGTGCTCATGCATTTGCAGACCATGTGATGGCACAATGGGCTCTCCTGGGACACCCACTATAGTAAAATGCAAGAGAGTGTCACAGTGTAACGTGGTGGGAAAATGGGTAACAGTCCCATTGCTTTGATACCCGTGTCACACAGGCACTGTAAAGGCGTTTGAATAAAAAGACACCTCCCCAAACAGAATTTCATCCACAGACACACGACAGAGTTCAATCGTCTTTCCAGAAGCGGTCTTTTTAGAAAGCGGAGATCACTGATCTCTGTTACAGCTGGAAAGGCGTAGCCTCCAACCCAGTGGACAGCAGTGATTACCTTTTAATAAAGAAAGGAAGCAAATGTGCATTTTGTGTCATGTTTACACATTATAAAAAAAGAGTTTTATGCTTTGCATAAGGTTAACTAGACACAATAATGCACTTTTTCTACAGCATTCTCGTAAGTATTTGGAAGATATCACGTGATAATGCTTACCGCCAATGCGGATGTGCACCATCTTCTTTAAATTAACGTTTGTGAACATACTGCAGCTAAATTTACTATAAACAGCGTTTGATAACACATATATTTTTTGTTTATATGTTTCAATGCGTCATCTTATTCTGAGCGGTTTTGTTTTGAACATCTTGCACCACGCTTCGATAGCATCCTCGATAGGAAACGCTAAATGGAGATCGCCAGCGCCGTGTGTCTGCTATGCAACTCCTTTTGAATACAGGTCTTTCAACTTGCTAAAAGACCGCAGAGGTGAAAGAGTTTTTGCTTTCTCGTATGACACGGGTATGAATAAATGTGGAATTTGTGAAAAGGAGGTACTGTTGCATTTTACTCTCGTAATGAACCCACTCGCATTGTGAACCCAGCCTCCCCACTTTTGTTGCTTAGAATTTAAAAAATTAGAAGGATTTAATCATTAGCACATTCTCCCTCAGTTTCGCGCCATCATCGATGCAGTTCACAACACATCCCTCAGAAGTGTTGTTGTATCTTTTCACTTTAGCTCTTGCGGTCAGGAGAGGTGGGGGGGGTAGTTGGTAGAGTGCCAGCGGCCTTGACAGGATTGCCGGTGGCAGCTTTCTCGGCGTCCAGTTGCGCAAGCCCAGTATTCAATATGTTTGGGGCTTTACCACGCTGGGACTGGGGCGGGCACCATCCACTGCCACGAAATCAGAAATCGTTGGAACTTGTGATAAAAATAATAATAATAATTGGTTCAAATAAAAGGAAAGGCTCAGTATCTGTCACACTTGCTCTGTCGACACCTGAACTGAGCAGTAAGGAAAGGGAAGAAGGTGGGAGTGAAAGGGGAAAGAGAGAAAGAGCCTGTTCGTTTCATGAATAAGGTTTTTGGTGAGGATTGGTGGACTCTCATAAAAAAAAAAAAACTGCTTATTGAACCCTCCCCCTCATACGATGTCAATTTATCTTGAAAAAGTGAGTTAGTTGCTTGATTATATACGGCACTGACCCTTTCAAGAAAGTTGTTTGCGTGCAAAAATTTTTTTGTCACTGAATCAGAACTGTTATATGAATGGCAAAACAAAAAGAAAAAAGAAACTGGTAAACTTGATCAGGGGGCTGTGTTTTGTCTGCTTGCAGAGACCTAGTCAACCGGGGCCTCCTGGAGCATTTGCTTCCCTTGTTTGACCGACAGTCAGCAAAGCCAGACTTCATCGCCCAGCTAGGCTGGATTGTTTTTTATGTGTACAGCAGGTGAGATTCCATGCAACTTGTAAGTTTCACTGCATGTAAATGGAGCACTTCTGACACCATTGTAGTGATGAGATCATCAGCATGCTCATGAGTGGGATGGTCTTTTCAATTGCAATCACTGCACGTGCATTCTAACAATATGGCTTCTCACAGCTGCCAAATTATTTTAAGCGAGCATACATATTATGAAGCGCTTTCTGCAAAGTGGAGCACATATATAATATGCAGCAGAATACAGAGCACACCTGCAGTTGAGAATTGTCTGTGCTGAACCGAAAAAGGATGATAAGTTCGAGTCTTCAAAGACTTAGAAACACTGCAATCTGCTTGCGCTAATTTCAAAATTTCGATTTGCACTTTTCTGCGTCTGTTGCAGTTTAGGCACATTTGCCTTGCTACATTTTTATTAGATCTTGGAGCAGCTTGCAGTAAAACCTCGATAACTCTGTTAACTAGAAATCCTGGGTAAATCTAAAATCTTCGGCAGTCCCATGTTTTCTAATTTAAACTTGACTGGATAATTCATAACAGCAGCTTTCATCCGCCTGATCAGTTCTGAGATCTGGAGTGCTATGCGGAAATGCCATATTTCGATTTTGCCGTACAACAGAAGTGATGGCATCTCGGAGCAGCGAGGCGCTGCAGCAGAAGAGTGCTAATGCTTGGTATGCAAAGCACCATTACTCCCATCACAAAAATCAAACTCTGGTACGGCTTGCTGCTGAAGCACGGAAAAGGCGTCCTTCACCTCTATGCAGTAGTGGATCCCGGTTTCAGAGTGAATGTCTAAATGTGCTCTCGCCACTTTGTCAAGGCACGGCCAGACTAGAGTCTGGTGTGCGCGTGCTCATAGGTCCTCTCCATTCTAGCCGTTGTCATGGCTGGGTCTAGCGAAGGTTGAAGAAAATTCGAATTTCGCAGCTCATTTGTGTCGAGAGTTGCTTCCTCAGACGAGCTATATGTATCGGGAGAGCAAGCTTTCTACATCTGTGGGGTGTGCCTTGCCGCACAGGAATCCAAAACTATAGAATCATTTGCAGTTTGGTTTGCCACTTCTTGTCACTGAGGATGCATACTAGTGTGGTGTGGAAGGTATGATGAAGGGCTGTTTCTTTGTTTTAGGCCAGTATTGTCTTCAAACACTGACCTTGTGAAGGTCATAACATTGGTCCGTGTTTGTGTATTGCTTTGATTTGCGCACACGTTGTAATGCTATCTTGCAGGAAACTACAAAGTAAGGTGCAGTGACAATGCGGAGTGTGGTGACGGGGTATGTACAGTCGTGAGCTTTATGAAAGGGAACGCACAAGCACATGGTAGGTTGCCTCGTCCAGAACTAGTGCAGGGTGTCTAGCAACCAGGAAAACTGGGAATCGTCAAGGAAATTTTATGCACCTGGAAAAATGTCAGGGAAACCATCAAAAATTTCACTACGTCAGGAAAAATCGCATGATATATTCTGCAGTGCATTTTCATTTTAAGATGGCGCAAAGCAAGTAGATTTTTTTTTTTGTGCTGTCTCATCAGCGTGCAGCTGCCACGGTGGCCGCGCCGCAGGGCAAGGCGCGATATGTTATTTTGACACCAGCGCATGGCTGAGCTGCCACAATCAATCAATACGCACGTGAGGTGGGTACTCAATAAAATATACAGAAGCACTGCGTGAGAGTAGCACGCAACAAAAACCAGGAATAACCACACCGGCAGCGGCCAGCGCACTCATTATTATCAGCAGGTACACTTTTGAGCGTCTTCACTCGTCAGGGAATTTGACCTGAAGTAGTCAGGAAAAACCTAGAGAAGTCAGGGATTTTGAAAATAGTGGTTTGCTATGCAGGTGCATAGCAAGGTGCAGCAGTGGCGTAGCGGTAGAGCATCGCCTCGCATGCAAGAGGACCGGGCATCAAATCCCGGTGCCGCACGATTCTCCACCGGAATCGTGTCGATGGAAATGCATAAACAGGTTTGGGGTGCGACCTGATGCCGGTGAACACCTCCGGCAACGCACTCCCTCACCAGAACAGGAGTTGGCCACCCTGGTGCAGTAATTGGGCGCAACCTCTCATGATAAGCTCCACAAAACCCCGGCCCTCAGTCACCAGCGGCTGCGGAACAACTGACCACGGCGATGGTCAGACCTGTTACCCAGCAGGGGGTGCTAAGAATGCCTGGCTCCGCTGGACAGGCCCCTGCCATTGGAAACTGGCCCTGGCAATGTTTAATGCTAGAACCCTAGCTAGTGAAGCTAGTTTAGCAGTGCTGTTAGAGGAACTAGAAGGTATGAAATGGGATGTCATAGGGCTTAGTGAGGTTAGGAGGCCGAATGAGGCATATACTGTACTGAAGGATGGGCATGTACTGTGTTATCGAGGTTTACCAGAGGGGTGACAACTAGAAGTAGGTTTCCTTGTCAATAAGTATATAGTAGGTAATATAGATGAATTCTATAGTAATACAGGCCTATGCACCTACATGTAGTTATGATGACCAGGCAGTTGAAAGCGTCTACGAAGATGTAGAATCGGCAATGCGAAAAGTAAAGACGCAGTATACTGTACTAATGGGTGACTACAATGCCAAGGTAGGGAAAACGCAGGCAGGAGACAAGGCAGTAGGTGACTATGGCATTGGTTCTAGGAATAGCAGGGGGGAGTTACTAGTTGAGTTTGCAGAGCGCAATAACTTACGAATCATGAATACCTTCTTCAGCAAACGGAAGAACCAGAAATGGACATAGAAAAGTCCTAACGGGGAGACTAAAAATGAAATCGACTTCATAATGTGTTCAACCCCCGCCATTATGCAAGATGTAGAGGTAATCGGGAAAATGCGATGCAGTGACCACAGAATGGTGAGGTCCTGAATTAGCCTAAATCTGAAGAAGGAACGCAACAGATTAGTAAGAAAGAAACCCATCAATGAATTAGCGGTGAGGGGGAGGGCAGAAGAGTTCAGGATCTCGCTACAGAATAGGTATTCAGCTCTAACTGAGGATGGCGACATTACCGTAGAAGCAAAGAACAATAATTTCAGAGATATCATTACTGAGTGCACGGTAAAAGTAGGCGGTAGGATAGTTAGAGAGGATACCGGTAAGCTGTCTAAGGAGACTAAAGATTTGATTAAGAAACGCCAGAGTATGAAAGGTTCCAATCCAACAGACCAGATCGAATTGGCTGAGATATCAAAGCTAATCAATAAGCGCAAGGTGGCGATATAAGGAAGTATAACGTGGAGAAAATTGAGCATGCTGTGAACGGGGGAAGCCTTAAAGCGGTAAAGAAGAAATTGGGCATAGGCAAAAAAACAAAAAACCAGATGTATGCAATAAGGGACAAAGCGGGCAACGTCATCACGAATATGGACAAGATAGTCAAAGTAGCCGAGGAGTTCTATACAGATTTCTACAGTAGCCAAAGTAGTCAGGACCGTAATGAGATTGGCGGTAGAGAAAAACAGCCAGACATTCCACCAGTGACAAAGGACGAGGTCAAGAAAGCACTAGAAACTATGAAAAGGGGAAATCAGCTGGAGAGGATCAGATAACTACAGATTTTCTGAAGGACGGGGGAGATATCGTGCTAGAAAAACTGGCTACCCTGTATACGCAGTGCCTGCTGTCATCGCCGGTACCGGAACCATGGAAGAATGCAAACATTATCCTCATTCATAAGAAAGGGGACTCTAAGGACCTTAAAAATGACAGACCAATCAGCTTACTGTCTGTTATGTATAAGATATTTACTAAGGTAATCGCTAATAGAATCAGGACAACCTTAGACTGCAGTCAAGCAAAGGATCAAGCAGGGTTTCGGAAACGGTACTCTACTATCAATCATATCCATACCATCAATCAGGTGATAGAAAAGTGCTCGGAATATAACCAGCCCTTGTACATAGCATTCATTGATTACGAAAAAGCATTTGACTCAGTTGAAACCTCGGCGGTGATGCAGGCATTACGAAATCAGGGGGTAGACGAGCCGTACGTGAAAGTGCTGGAAGTTATATATAGTGGCTGCACAGCAACCATAGTTCTGCATAAAGAAAGTAACACAAATCCCATAAAGAAAGGTGTTAGGCAAGGAGACACAATCTCCCCAGTACTAATCACAGCTTGCTTAGAGGAAGTATTCAGAGACTTGGAATGGGAGCAGTTCGAGATAAGGGTAGATGGAGAATACCTCAGTATAATCTGCGATTTGCTGATGACATTGCCTTGCTAAGCAGCTCAGGGGATGAACCGCAAATAATGATTGATGACCTAGACAGGAAAAGTAGAAAGGTAGACTTGAAAATCAATATGCAGAAGACTTAGGTAATGTTCAACAGCCTCGGGAAGTAACAGCAGTTTACATTAGGTAGCGAAGTACTGGAAGTAGTAGGTGAATATGTCTACTTAGGACAGGTAGTACCAGATCTGGACCATGAAAAGGAAATAACAAGAAGAATAAGATTGGGATGGAGCACATTTGGCAAGCACTCGCAGATTATGACTAGCAGCTTACCGGTATCGCTCAAGAGGAAAGTATACAACAGTTGCATTTTACCTGTACTCACCTATGGGGCTGAAACATGGAGGCTAACCAAAAGAGTTCTACTTAAGTTGAGGACAACCCAGAGGGCTATGGAACGAAAAATGGTAGGGGTAACATTAAGAGATAGGAAGCGTGCAGAGTGGGTCAGAGAAATAACTCAAGTTACCGACATTCTAGTGGAAACTAAGAAGAAGAAATGGACATGGGCAGGACATGTAATGCGAAGAGAGGATAACCGATGGTCGCTTAGGGTAACAAACTGGATTCCAAGGGAAGGAAAGCGTAGCAGGGGGCGGCATAAAGTTAGGTGGGCAGATGAGGTTAAGAAGTTCGCAGGGGTCAAGTGGATGCAGCTAGCGCAGAACCGGGTTAAGTGGAGAAATATGGGAGAGGCCTTTGCCCTGCAGTGGGTATAGTCAGGCTGATGATGATGATGGTATACCCTGGTGGAACAGCAGCATTGGAAATGCTATTCCGTCTGCTGTGCTATTCCTTCTGCTGACCCCACTCCATGCACTACACGGAACTTTCGCATCGGCAGCTGAAAATCAGTATAATGTTATGCTGTTGGCTCACTTCACTCAAAATCAAGACAACGACTGATAGTGAAAAAAGGAAGCATGTTGATTTGACGCTTGCAAATGAAAAATAAACAAAGAAATGCACATGAAAACTCTTGAAAATGACAAAGTGTTGAGTGGTTTTATCTGCATTAACTTCTTTTGTCTGCTGCTGTGAAAACGTCCATTTCTTTTATATGCTAGCAATTGCCTCGAAATGATGTGGCACGCGGAATGCCAGATTCTTGACTACTAAAGCAAATTTAGATTTTAAAGATGCCCAGTGTGCCTGATAATGAATGAATCCTAATTGTAGAGCTTTCTTCAAGTCTTTAAGGGGCTACAGCGAGTGGCAAATCGCTGCTGTTTGTTTCTTTTTTATTAACCAGCATAAAAAAAAAGTGCTTCCTTTCACCGCAATCAGCTGTATTCTTGTTCGCACTAAGCGAGCGGTGATACCAGATGCCGGCAGCACACTGCTGCTCGGTTTTTTTGCTAGCAATGCAAGTGTTAACAATTGCTCATAGTGCAAGGGGGTGCAGACAGCAGATAGAACTACACCACTCTCTCCACTTATTTCCATAGCCGCCGGCATGCTTTGTCACTCGTTCAGGACATGGCTGTCTGACGTGCGCTCATATTTTCCTTTCATAAAGCTCACTACTGCATGTCGTCTTAGTTATGTTTGAAGTCAACTTTCTTGGTCAGCAAGGGATGCAAGTTGTGGGGTCGATTTTATGTAGCATTATACAGTAGTCGCAGAGTTTGTCCACTAAAAGTAATTCATTCCTGCAACAGAATTGTCTGTTTGGGCTCTTTCTTTGTTTGTTTGTTTTTTTGCTGCATTAGGTTTGGCTTATTCTAAAGCACCGGGTTCATTCAAACATTTTTTGTGGTTTCAGTGTCTTTGAATTAACAAAGATCTACTGTAATTCTTGTGGCAGTTTTTGTTAATATAAATTTTTTTGTTACCTTCTTGTGCACAGTTGGCACAGCACAACCTTGATGTAACGAACTTCAATTTAATGAAATCCCCGATGTAACGAAGTAGTTCAGTTTCCGCAACTTCGAGTACATAGCACGCAATGTATTTTTGGCCCCTCTGTAATGAAATAAATTTCATTGGGCTTTCAGTGTAACGAAATTTCATTCAAGGCTCAAAGCCTGACCAGACTCATTCAAGGCTCAAAGGTGTACCACGAGCCTGAGCGTTTGAGAGGAGCACCCATCAAAGCACTGCACCGCGAAGGTTACAAACCTTCATTTGTTGTTTTCAACAGCCGCCGGGATATGACCCTGCCATTGTAATTGCAGTGCACAGAGTGGTTTTATGCTCTCTGTTTTTTCATGCTCAGTGTCGCAAAATGGCCCTTTATTATTTTATTTGTAGCGCGAGATGCACCAAGATTATTCTGGAGGGGCTGCAGGCAACAGCAACAGTTTCCATGTTATTCCAGACTTTCCCAGTGTCCATTCTGGTTTTTCGAGATGTTTCTGCGCAGACTTTAAATTGAGCACTACCGCCAGTGGCAGGCTTTCTCAGTCTGATGACTGATGAGCACGTTTTTCGTTATGGCCGCTGTTGAATTGCTTAGTTCTTCTGCAGACGCAATTCAGCCGAATAAAGAGTTCATCTAAGTGCAACCTTTCTCGTCATCCGTTTATTTCGGCATTGTCACCACCACGTGATAATATGCATCGTCATCATCAATATTGATGAGTTGTATGCTATGCATTGTTTGTGGAAGGGGAAAAAAGCTGGTCACAAGCCTTCACTTTTATCGACAAATATGTGCAGTTGCACATAAGCCTTAGTGAACAAAACGAATAGCTATACTTGAAAACTGGTTTTCTGAGCAATAAAAGGAAAGGCAAAGGGTGGAGACTCTGTATCTGTTTTCACTCCACCAATAGTTTGGCTGCACAACGGCACCTTCACACAATGCTCACTGGCTGATTTTTCACTTCGTCACAGGAGCAGCTTAAGCCATCTAGGGAAGCTTCTTAGAGTGAGTCACACCTAAGCAATTCATTGTAGTTAAAGAAGCTGTTTTTTCTTTGACTTAGTTACATTAAAAGGATTTTGATGTTGGAAACGTGCCTTAAAAAAACAAGTTAGCTATATGCTAAAAGGAAAATAATAACTACAGCTAGGTCTAGATCCTCAAAGTAGGGAGAAAAGGCGTGATTTTGCTGTGCAGTCTGGGCTCTTTTGCCAAGAAGATTTGTTGCAAAGTCGAGTACCTACAAGAGAAGCAATGTGATTCACTAAAGCATCCAGTTTGGCAATTTCTCCTTGAATTGTTGATGTGCTAGTCTCAGTGAGTTGAGTTCGCTGATGATGGAATAACATGTATGATGAACACTTTACATCATTGCTTGTATGTAAGACTCATATTTGTATGCTTTGCATGAAAATTTAATTACTGCTCTTGTGTAATATTCTCTATAGCTGTCTGTGTGCAGGTTTCATCACAAGAGTCAGCCTTCTGGCATTCCATGAATATGCCACTGTTCTAGAGAGAAAAACATTTAGAAGAGTAAAGTGCAGACTCTGGACTCGGGTGTCTCTCTGCCTTTGAGTGCTCCTCTCATTTACTCTTTCACGACACAAATTGCGTAGTAGGTACATTGCAATGGCAAAGGCTTATTCGTCTTTATTCCTTGTTTTTCTTCTCAGTGGCGTCATGCAGTCTGAAAACCTGGAACTCACAGGGAGACTGTGCCATCTGGTGGCAAACAGAACGGTTCTGTACAGCGCAGCGCCAAAGGAAAACGCCCCAGTAAGTGGACTTTGTCCATTTTGACGACTTTTATGAAATTGGCGCTATGCTGTGACAGTACCGATAGCTAATCTATGACGGATCAGCACACGCACTTAGGCCATGTGGTTTGTTTCACTGCAAAAGTGGTTGGTTTGCCGGCATATTCAGTCATTGCTGTCTGAGTTTTCGGTAAAAATATGTCTTGGGAGTGCTTTTGCCTGGGTTTTTCCACTTGTAGAGAGCTGATGGATGTCATCGCATGAGTCTTTTGGTGCCAGCAATACACAGCAAAAACGGAAATGGCAACCTTCAACCACGCTACAGTGGAAAGCTTTTCCACAGAGTGAAAGGGCAGTCGATATCGACTTATGAGCCTATAAAATATAATTTCCCCTGATTAGGCATGCCTACATAGTTATGAGAAGCTATTTGTTAGCCATTGCAGAGCACACTTCCCTGACAGGCACATTTTAAGTGCAATGCAATTTGTAACCATTTTTGGTATGCAAGCCATATTTATGACTTGTGAGTGCAATGATATGGCTCCACATTATCCAAGCAGAGTGAGAGGGTGTATAATGATTTAATTATTTTTTGATTTCGTTCTAATTTTCTGTTTCCTTCGTTTTGTTTTGTTCCCCCATAGTATTGCTAGCTGTCACAGACAGTTTCCATGTTTCAGCTGTCACAGGTATCACCCAGGCACACAAATGAATGACAAAAATCAAATTGAATTGGAAAAATAGAATTGTACTGTAATAAGCCTAAATTCATTATATGCCTTCTCTTCATCCCCCACCGTGGGTGGATTCGAACCCGTCTGCCGGTAGCTGTGTTTTTATGGAAGCGAAACGAAGGGGGTATTAGTATGCTGTACAATTTTGGTGCAAATTAATGATGCCCAGGGGGTCAAAATTCTTCCCTAGCCCTCCATATGCATCTCATTCTCTCTTTCTGCTCCCATTCCCACCTTCCTTCCTGCCCTTAAAGAGCAGTTCAGGTGTCTATGAAAAAAGTGTGATAGATACTGCTCCTTTCCTTTCCTGTAAGCCAATTATTAATTGTTCTCTTCATAATTTTCGATGGAGGCGAAAAGCAGGGCACCCATGTGCTGTGCCATGTCAGTGCACGCTAAAGCACCCCAGATGGTCGAAATTTCCAGAGCCCTCCGCTACGGCGTCTCTCATAGCCTAAGTTGCTTTGGGGCGTTAAAGCCCCTAAACCAAACCAAACCAAAACAACTTAAGCAGGATTTCAGTTAACTAGAGTCAACTCTTCAAGTCAGTATGCAACACATTTTGAGACCGGTGATGCTTTTGTAAAGCGAAGCAGGACTAAGCTGAAGATGAGGATGTGTGAAGAACCTTGCATTTTGTTTTATTTGCATATTTTACGTCATCTGTTTTTCCTTGCATATTTTTTTGCAGTGGCAGTGTTGGCTTGATGTTACCTCAGGCATTTTTTTTCCCTTATCTCTCTCTATACAATTTCAGTGATTTTCCACCGCAGAAAATATTTGAAAAAAATCTTTCAAAAATCTTTCAAATCTCTGAAAAAAGTGTAGCACCTAAGTGCTACACTTCTTTTATGTGATGCCTGAGCAGAGTAATGGCCTGTTGATGGATCAAATTTGTGTACCGTCGGGAACCTGCTAGTTTTGTAATAAGAATGAGCACCCTTTCATTGATCGTTCAGATTTTTCAGGAGTGAATGTTTGAACAATTTGGAATGTAATATTGTGGATGTTTGAACTTCTAGGTATGATCTTGGTTTGAAGCTTTAGTGCAGACTTAATTGTAGCAAAACGTACAATTTTGACAACACAAGCACAGTTGACTCGAATTTTAGGATTAAATTAAGTCATAACTTCCCTGGCCGAAGTAAATTTTTAACAATTTACAAAACTGGTTGTTCCGAACACGCTCCCACTCCACTACAGATGGCATTCTAATAGCAGCACTCTCTCCGTTGCCTTGGCATCAGTAGCCAAAGAAAAGCAGAAAGGGGAACAAGCAGCATGACAGGGAATTTGGGTTAGGGCCGACGCCACGATTTCCAGTCATGCAGTTTGCATTGCTAGCAGTAAAAGGTAGTGTGTGATGGCGACCCCGGGAAACTCCCATCGTCAAGATCCTACAACAGAAGAGCAAACTTTCGGAGAAGGTCAAAATGTAAATGACTGCGCAGGTTGACGCATGCACTGTCCTGTTGCAGGCCCTGACGTCCCTTGTGGTGTGCCTGGCTGACTGGAGCTGTCG
>JAJIZL010023978.1:146191-189539 GCA_023969395.1 Amblyomma maculatum | reverse complement strand
ATATAAACAGCCCTGTACAGTTCTGTAATATACAGAACGGATCACAAAAAGACAGAAAAATGACAGAAGAAAGGCAACAAAGATGAAGAGCTCAGGCAAAGAAGGCGGCACCACGGAAGAAAACATCCATGACTAACCAGAAATTACAGAAGTTGAATAAAATCGCGCAAAACGATAAACACAACGAAAAACCTAGCAATAAAACCAGAAATAGAGAAAAACTAAGAAAACAATACAAAATTTGAAGAAGGAAAGAAAAAGATGTATTTAATGGCCGTAGGAACAAGAGCAGATACAGCAAGTACCGTTGATGTGAGGGCGAAAAGAACATGAAGAAAATATGTATATATGTATTTACAATCCCAGTAAAGTTAGAACGAGACAAATATTCATTCTAACCTAATTACACTCACAATAAAAACAATATATAAAAAAGAATGAATCAGACTGCTGATGGTAAACGAAAAGACCTTCTCGCTCATGAAGAATTAGCCACTATAGCGAAATTATTTTTAAATTGAACATACTAGGCACATTACTGCACTGAAAAAGAAAGTTTAGAAATTGGTTACCAAAGTCTGCAATGATGTGAGAAAAACTAGAGCTACAAGTGTCATGTGTACAAAACATAATGGAGGTACAAGATACACCATCGCGCATGAAATCCTTGACAGCTTGGGAAGATATTCAGTACTGTGAATTTATACAATAAAATTTTGCCCGAATCGAGTGGGTGAAAACTGTTCAATAAGTATACCAAGAGAATAATGCCTCAAATGCAGAAATATAACAAAGCGGTCAATGTAAAAGAATTACGGTAATACGAAAAGGAAATATGCGGATATATGTATACAAAATAAGTGGTCACAATGAGATGAACGGAGGAAACAAACATTGTCATAATAATATTAGTTAATACCAAATGACAAAGTTGAAAACAATTATTAGATAGGTAATGCAATAGCTCTCAGATCAGAAAATATTTCAATGCAGCACAAACAGCAGCCAAGTGTAGAATATAAATGAGGAAGGCGGTAGATGCGCTGGGAAGGGCATGCCCATTAACAGCCTTTATCGTTCTTTCGGGCTGTAGCCTTGGTGAGGAAAGGTACTTTGTGTCAGTATGACACTGCTGTAATAAGGCAAATTCGGCTGGAGGGAATCGCTGAGATCTCCGCCCCGCCGTCATGTTACAAGTAAGCACAGTGCCATAGAAGAAATGCCTTCGTCAAGCGCGGCTCAAAACTGCACGCCGTAGTCATGTTTCACCTCAAGGCGAGCATATAAGGCATGCCAAAAGCACTCATGCTCGGCAAATGAGCACGGAGCCCTCCACTGTGAAGAGCGTGGTAGGGGGTCTTAAGGACCCTCCAGCGAGACCCTCGCTCCTTCCACAGTTGGCCTTAAGCACGGAATCAACGAGTCTCAGCTGGTGATGATGAACAACCGAGTTGGAAGTTTGGCCGTAACAAAATATACCGGCAATGGCGTAGATCATGTCTGAGGGCTCGCAAGGAGAAGCAAACAGAGAACTTGCCCACAAAGCCTATGAGGAACCGAGGGCTTGATCAGATAAAAAGAATAATAGAAGACAAACAGAACGGAAGTTCAAAATAATACGTAGATAAGCCACATTTTCAAATAAAACACTACCTAATTATTCAAGTTATGACATGGAAGATTTAAAAGGGGTGCATTAAAACTACGAACAAAGGTAATAACATAAAAAGAATATTCCTAAATTAGGGAAGAATGCTGACGTGAGACTCAGAAAAGAAATAAAAATATGAAGTTGGAAAATCAGTGTGATATTTGGGAATATTGTTGCTTATTTGGTGAACCATTGGGATCTGAACTTTACACATAGCGGGATTTGTGAAAAGAGAGACGTAAATATCCCGTGTAATCTCCTATGAACATAGTGACTTTGAACGAGAAATCAAAGTAGCTGTAATGGAGCAATCTCTGAAATAGTGATGGACGTCTTCACATAAAATACCACATCAACAAAGAAAAGATGATGATAGGTAAAATTTATTTAATAGAAAAGGAATCTACCCTGCCCAGCAAATAAAGTTATGAGAGGTTTTCTGGGTGATTAAATGGTAGAAATGATTAAAGGATCTGGGATTCAATTGAATATTTCTGTGCCTCTGTTATATTCGTGCCAATGAATGTTCCAGAAGACAAGCAATTAATGATGTGAACGTGAACGTGCGCAGCGTCGCAAAAGAGTAGACCCATGTACCTTGCTGTACTGGCCAGTGCTTCTGGCAGCCAAATCTGCTAAATCTATCAGATAAATACCAGAGTGCCCCTGATATGGAACAGAAAAAATGGGGAAATAGAAGATTAGGCGACCGAGATCTTTCTTAATGGCAATTATTTTGGATTACATGAACTTGGTCCATGCAGGCACTTGCTCCCCCACTGCACTCCGTGCCGGCGGCTCGTTGCGGTTGACCGTTCGGAACGCTTGATAGAGCTTGCGTCCCAGAAGTACGCGCATCCAAAGATTGAATACAAGGTCTTGGACATCTTAGGAGATGTGGAAGGATTCGTGCGTGACCAGGGCCAGTTCCAGAGGGTCTACTCATTCTCCATGTTGCATTGGGTCAAAGACAAGCGTTTGGCCATGCGCAACTTCGAAAAACTGCTCGCTCCTGGTGGTGAGTTCTTGCTGGTCATGCTGGGAGGATCCCAGATACATGAGCTCTACAAGGAGATGACCAAATCTCCGCGTTTCGCAAAGTATACCCAGGTAAGTCGTAGGAGCGGTCGGAAAATTTATGGTTCAGGAACCACCCTTTGCTCCATTTTGTCTCGGACTGCAGGCGGAGAATAAGATATTCAATGAACTTTACATTTATCTCATTCAAAGAGGAGTCATGTTCAGAATATCAAGAAACCATATTCATTGTTCTAAATACTGTTATAAACGTTTTAAAAAGAAAGATGCAAAATATTGCCACAAAAACTTGTACGAAGTTTACGATCACTCGTGTACTTCACCATGCGTGTAGTTTTTCACCTCACCTCGCATATTTATCTGAGCTATAAGAACACTTACCAGTGGGCTATGAACTACTTGAGCTTTGGTAACTGCCTTTAGATAGTTCTCTTTCAGTTGCCCTCTGGGTGCTTTGGCGCTCACTCAGCATACACACACAATCAAAAGTTTGACGCATTAAATTTTGGCACCCAAATGAAGACAGAAATTGTCTTTGTTACAAGAACGTTGACATATTAAATGACAAATAACATCAAATCGCATATGAAAAAAAAAAGCCCAAGTGGTTTCAACGAAACCAGTCGACAATTGTTCAGGAACAAAGCACCAAGTTTTATAGCCCGCCATCGCTTCTGCAATAGTGAATGAATGATTTTATTCAACATTGAATATACGTAAAGAGCAGATGTGATCTTTGCGACTCACGTCGCAGATATGCTTAGGTGTGAGGAGTATTTATTCTCTTTGCATCCTGTTTTACACGTTTATATTAACCCTCACTGGTCATCCCTACCTGCCAATCGCCGTCTCCTCCTCAGTTCTATTCGCTGGAGGATGAAGAGAATGATTTTTTTCTTTTCATATTGCTCCCGCTACTTTCCAACCGTTTTTCAATTTCCTCGCCCCTTTATGTTTTAAGGAAAAATAAAGTTTCCACCTAATTCAGTCGGACAAACGGGGAGCTTTTTCAGACATGAGGTCTCTTATGCTCACGCTCAAAATGTATCAACAACATCATATGCTGATGAATTAGGTTCTGAGAATTACGCAGAAAACAGTTCTTTATGCAATTCCTGACCTGATATATTTCTACCATGCAGGTTATGGAAGAATGCATGCCTGTGATAAGTCCTGTTCAAGATAAACAGTCCCTAAGGAAATACGCCGCAGATCTCCTTAAGTTCACCAAGCTCATTCCCTTGACCTGTGAAGTTCTTTCGTGTCCTTCTACAAACCTGACCAAAGAACAAATGTTTGGTGAGTAAAAAGGATTAACTCAAATCATAAGAGTCAGTTTCTGGAGCTGCATGTCTTGGAAACTGTTTGTTCCATACAGTCTTCTCTTTAAGCCTGAAACTTTTTGGAGGACTGCTCGCATTGCATGTAGTAGTCAGCATCGTGTAACTAGCCACCTGTCCGCCATACCAAATAGCACTCCACCTGTCATGCCGTAAGAGGTGCCAGAGTGAAAAGATGGAAAGGCCTTGCCCGCATTTGAGGAAGCTGGAGAAGGGAGAGATACAACGGGTTGTCTAATGGCTTGGGGGCACTTGGCAGTGTGGAGCATCGATCGAGGTAAATTATTATGGGTAGAATAGAGGGAAAATTAATATTGCCCTTCTGTGCCACCGAAGGCACAACGCACATCCGGAGGAGACTGCCTTCGAAGAAGGCAGCAGGGTGTCTGTCATGCAAGGATATTATCAAAGGGTCCACACTCAGAACTACCTTGAACCTCTTTGGCATAAACGAGGGCAAGGGAGTCATGGGGAGTTTCACTTCAAATAGAATTATCTGCCATGTCGCATAGTCTGCAGCGAGCGTCTCAGAGAAGCCGCCAAAAGGCCACTAGAGGTAGGCAGTGTTTATTTTGTACGGACACATAACAAAATAACATTCAGAGTAATTGATATATTTTTACACGTCCCTGTTCTGTTCTTTTCGCAATGCAATTATCTGGATAAATAATTTTGACATAAAAGAGGCGAAAGAACCACGAACATGTTCTAAACACAGCGATTGTCTCGACTCAGCTAGACATCACGTCAGACGTTTACGGCTCAGCGTCCCTGCCGCCGCTCTCTTGCGTCGTTCCGTCAACAGCGGTTACCAGCGAGCTCATGTTTGTAGATGCAGCTCCCGGATGTGATACCGCATTCGCGACCCGGACTGAAAAGCCTCTCTTGACCTTTTCTTGCAATCTAACCTCATCGAACTCCTTGTGGATGGTGTTCCTGTCATTGCCCTTATTGATACCGGTTCCCAACTCTCTGTTCTCGATTCCTCGTTTCATCGTCGCCTCAAGAAAGTCCTGACGCCGGCAGTTTCACACACTGTTCGTGTCGCCAATGGCATCCCTGCTACCGTGCTTGGCATGTGTACTGCCCGCATAACCATTCATGGTCGTCACACACAAGTCTTATTCACCGTTCTTCAAGGATACCTCCATGACCAGATCCTTTGCCTTGACTTCTTGACCGCTCACTCAGCCCTTATTGACTGCTCAACCGGCATTCTACGCCTGGACCTTTCCCTCTGCTCTGAAGACCTCTCCACGCCACCTCGCCTCCGCTCAGCAATGTATTCCCGCCTCCCTCCTTAAGCTGTTGCTTTCTTATAGCGACATTTTTTTTTATTTTGGGAACTGGCCTCCTGGTCAAACGTCTGTTGTAGCCCTCCGCATCGACAACGGCGGCGATGCCCCTATTCACACGCCCCTATTCTTTCCAAGCGCCAGGTGATTCAACAGGAAGTCGACAAGATGCTGGCTGACGACATCATTGCGCCTTCGAACAGTCCCTTGGCGTCCCCTGTCGTGCTAGTAAAGAAGAAAGATCATAGCTGGAGATTTTGTGTCAACCATCGCCACCTCAACACGTTGACCAGAAAAGACGTGTACCCTCTTCCGCGCATCGACGATGCACTTGATTGCTTACATGGATCCAGCAACTTTTCCTCTCTCGACCTTCGCTCTGGCTACTGGTAAATCTCCGTCAATGAACGCGACCGCGAAAAAACGGCATTTTGCACTCCTGACGGCCTCTACCAATTTAAAGTCATGTCTTTTGGCTTATGAAAGACACCTGCAACTTTCGAGCAGATTATGGACTTGTTGCTACGCGGGTCCAAGTGGACGACGTGTCTGTGTTACTTAGACGATGTCATTGTTTTCTCGTCCACTTTTACAGCCACCTCTTTCGCCTTTCTACCATTCTGGAGCTATTTCACCTCGCCGGCCGTCAACTCAACTCCAAGACGTGCAGTTTCGGCCATCGGGAGATCAAAGTTCTTGGCCCCTTAGTGAATGCTGCTGGTGCTCAGCTTGACCCCGATAAGATTCGCGCTGTTGGTACCTTTCCTACGCCGCGTTCATCTAGTTATGTTGGAAGTTTTCTTGGCTTGTGTTCGTATTTCCGTCAATTCGTCCAGAACATCGCAGCCCTTGCTCGCCCTCTCACCATCCTACTGAAAAAAGATTCCCCTTTCGCGTGGGGCCCTGACCATGCTGTAGCTTTCTCCGAACTTATCGCTGCTCTCACCAATCCATCCGTCGGGGTCCTTTTTAACCCTTCGGCCCCTACCGAACTTTGCACTGACACAAATGGTCACGACATTGGAGCTATCCTCGCTCAGTGACACCACGGCCACACCAGAGTGATTGCATATGCCAGCCGCCTACTATCTAGGGAAGAACAAAATTACTCCATCACAGAGAGGGAGTATCTAGCTCTTGTTTGGGCTATTGCAAAATTCCGCCCTTATTTGTTTGGCCAACCCTTTACTGTTATCACGGACCACCGTGCCTTGTGCTGGCTTTCTTCACTCAAAGACCCAACTGGATGTTGTGGACGCTGGGCGTTAAGATTGCAAGAATACACCTTTTCCGTGGTTTATAAGTCTGGTCGCTTTTACCAAGATGGAGGCGGCTGTCCCGCCACGCTGTCGATCCTCTCAGCTCTACGGATTGTGACATTGACGAATGCGTCCTGTCTTTATCGGCCTTTAACCACATAGCCGACGAACAGCGCTTGGACTCTGCGCTCCGGTCTATCATCGACCGTCTGACCACCAGCCGGTCTCATCCTGCCCTCGCCATGTTTGTACTCCAAGAAGACGCACTATACCACCGCCATATGCGACCTGATCGAGCTGAGCTCTTGATCGTCGTTCTGATACATCTGTGCTCCACCATCCTGGAACAATTTCATGATGCTCCCACTGCTGGACATCTTGCATCTCGGTGTGTCCCGCACATATGACAGCGTGCGCCGACGTTTTTACTGGCCGGGTCTTTATAACACTCCGTCCTGCATTAGGTGGCCCCATGTAAGCTGTGCCAGCATCGCAAAAAACTATCCGTATAGCCATCTGGACACCTGCAGCCAATCATGGCAGAGAAGAACAAAAACGGCAATTTTTACAAGAAAACAGGATCAAGCGGGTCGGCCCTCTAAGCAAAGCCACTATTATCCATAATTGGTCGGGCCCATCATGACTTCATGCTCGGTATGCCATGCTGCTGCGTGCGCGTTGCTTCAAGTGAGTTGAGAGATCAATTTAAAATGTGATTGGTTATTTAACAATAGAAAACACCTTAGAACACTTACCGCACGTGTTCTGGCAGGCATCATTTCCAGAAAACGGCGATAGAAAAGACGCTTTCAAGCACGTCGACAGCGGAAGCGAAATCAGCACATTTGCGCGACTCGGAAAAATGCCCTTAACTGTGCAAAGCGCACAAGCTGGCCTGCTTTAACAACTGCCTTTTATACTATAAATTACATTTCAGTAGCAATAAACATAATAGGCATTGTATACAGTGCAATCCTAGTTCACAGCGAGTTTATGCAACCTTCGAGTGTCCACAAACGGCCCAACGACACACACACGCGCACTGCAGCTGCAGCTGCGCAGCCTAGTTTGCGCGGTGCACTTTCAACGCAAGGCCGAAAATGGTCCGGCTTCAGCTGAATCACAGAATCAGACACGTTCACATCACCTGCAGCGGCAGATGAAGTCAGCTTACCGGAGCGGTGCCGGGCAACGAGGGCGGCGATGCGGGCACTCTGCCTGAGCGCTCTCCCTGGTCATCGCTAGGACTATATTATTTCGCTTCGACGCCACAGCAGATGACGCTTGGAGGTTCAGCAGCGCTGTAGTAAACGAGCTACTCATAAAACTGCCTTCAGTAATTTACTTTGTCTCACACCTAAATGAAAATTTGATTAATTGCGGCGCCGCATTAGCAGGGGAGCTAATGTAAACAAGAAGGTCGGATGCTACGCGGCGCGCTGGCGACTGCCGCTATACAGCTGCGAAGAAAATCTTGCTTGTATCACAATTATCACTGCTACCCGCATCTACATACGGGTTAGTGAGCCTCAATAAGGATTAATTTTTGACATTCCGTTATCACTGGGCTTATTATTTAAGATAACAATAAATTTCAGCACACTTTCGTGACTCTAGCGCAAGGGATTCACTGACAGCTTGCGAAAGGAGCGGCCGGCGCGGCGTGGGGAGGCAGTGCTGCGTTCGGACGGTGCTAGAGCGCGCAGTTCTTCCGCGAGCAGCAAGGCATTTCAGATTCTGCGTTATAAATGACTACTGCAAATGCAGCTTCACTCTACCCATTATGTATTTCGTTTGCTGTACCTAATAGGCAACTGCTTACGTAGCCGAGAACGGCGGCGAGCTGTGAACAACAGTGAGCCGCAAATCGAATATCACGCTCGATATCCTCGGTTAAGCGTAACGACGGGGAAGCCAGTCGTGCAACAATGGTATTAACCTGATTAGGTGCCGGAACCACGACATAACGGCACCGGAATTCAGTTGCGCTGATTTATTTCGAACCCCAAGTGGCCGCAATTGCTGGCAAGATTCAATTATCGTCATCGGAACGAAAATCATCAGTGCAAAACACAGCTGATTCCAAAGGCAATCTGTTTTTCCTTTTCAGGACAGAGATCCACTGCACCGAATGTTTCTTATCCTCTGAGAAACTATAAAGCACCATGTCGCCTGGACCACCGATGTTGTCACAAAGGAAAGCCGTGCTTATAGCCACTAGGCGCTGCACGCATCACAAGAATGTTTCTTTTCTAATGTTAAGAGGAAAATAATTTTAGAATATCGAACGACGTTTAGTTTACACCTGAGCAGAAGAGGCTCATTAGTCCGAGGGCGTCGAATCGCACTGCGCCCCACTCGGCAACAGCTGCGTATCTGCTGGTTGACCTCGTGGAATCTTACTCGCGGAACATTCAGCACAGAACGACCTAACAAGAGAAAACAAACGACACCAGCAGCCGTTTGCGCTCATTCATTGATCCCTAAAGCGAGGAATAAAGCGAAGTATGCGTGCAAAACGCTCCGGTTGGCATTACAAGATTCAGGTCACATCCGCCTGTTTCCCATTTTCGGCACCCCACCCCCGCCGCTCCCGGCACCGATGAGGGCGTGACCGTGGTGCTTGTAACAAGCGATTTAGGTTTTTCTTATCTGCAGAATTCAGAAACAAATTGAAACGAATGATTAATAAAGCATCTTCTTTACAACTATCGAATTTTATGCAATATGAAAACCATTTCAGCTTCCCTTATCCCACCAGCCTTATTCGGCCTAAATGTCTACCTGAAGAAGCTGGATAATGTGGGCCATTTTTTTTTTTTTCAAGTCTACAAAAAAGTTTTTATGTTGCCAGAACACCTTGAAGAATACGACCGCTTAGAACTGAATATTTAGCTGTAAAGGGGCGGCAGAAAACACAGCCTTTGCAAAGCTTTTTGTATCCGCTGTGTGTAAATAGTTTTCACTGCTTTATAAGAAACGGTTTTAATTATTTGGAAGAGGACCAACGTGTAATTCCAATACGTCAAGCTGCAATTGAAATTTCAATGGCAATTTTGGGTCTTTAATATCTGCATTTGTTTTCAGATGATCTTTATCTATTCAACCACGTCAAGCCTTTGCTGAATACTGAGGGGAAAGAAGACCTTCGCAAGTTTATAGCACAGTTCACAGAGAAGATCTGGGACGCCGCGCATGGAGGAGAGATCGTAGACCGAAAGATTATGCTTATCCACGCGGAGAAACCTCTACACTAGAATAGTTGTATGATTCTTCGCGCATCGTACGCGTCAAATAATATCTTCGAATAAAGTTATATCTTGCGAGCGAATCCCCATATGTTTCATTAATTATTATCTAGGAACTATACACACGTTCCGGTGCGAATACAGATGTCATCATTAGTGCACTTCACCGTCATCATTCCTTACATGTGTGTGCGCCTATCATCGTCGATTTTAAGATTCCAATAGGATCAGCCCTGGTTCATAAATGCACATCCTTTCATCCCATCCTATAACCACACATATCCGTCGTAACTCGGCAGCTCTTAACCACACTAAGGATTTCTCCTACTACTGTCCAGTGGTGATGGTAGAAACATTTGCTGTCAATATTACAGAGCGTGGGGGCGTTGCCCCTACATGGCAGTTGAGAGCCCCCTCCATGTACGGAGGGCCCTCTTACAAAGCAAAGGAACGCCCTTGCAGGGCTATCCGAATGAGAGCGCATGTAATGATTTTGCACTGGTCCTTATAGGAGGTAGTGGTAAGTAGCTTCTCCCAGTAACCTAAGGTCATCTCTGGTGAAAGAGCATGAGGGAATGAGGGGCAGGGGAATAGTGCTTGTAAAAAGTCGCCAGGGTTGCCACAGAGCTTGCAGGAAGAAAAAAACTGGCCAGGAGAGTGGGCAGGGAGAAGGATGGGGATGGGGCTGTGCGCGTTTGTCGCTTGGGCCAATGGGCAGCTTGTGTTATTGTAAGATTCGGGGCAGGAGGTGCGTAAGTCCTCCTATTTTCGCGGTGCTAGGTAAGGATGTCACGAAGGGACAGCAGGCACTCCCCGACATCTGAGGAAGACTGTTCATCCCTAGCCTGGAAAGTGAGACCTCGGGCCTTGGAGCATGCGCGGGTGTCTCAATAAGGATGATAGATTGTCGGGGTTGCCAAAAATGCAAACGGCGGTGAGTGTTGGGGGACGCTAAACCATTGGCAAAGTTTAGGATAGCTTTCTTAGAATCCAAAATTATTTTCACGGCGGGTGTAGATGTCATGACTAGCACAATGCCTGCCTTTGTTGTAGAATCGGTGATAATTGAGTAGCAAGGAGAAGTTTTACATTATTGTTAGTAACTGCTAGTACCTTACGATGGGTGTTGCATGCGCGGCCGTGGTTGCATATGCTTCACTGGGGCCTTCTCCATATTGTCTGTGAAAGGCTTGCGCCTTGACTGTACTACGTTTCCCGCCCCGTTATGGGTTCATAATTTTAAGAAAAGGGGTGGGGGGGCGGGGGGCTACCAAAATTTTGGACTGAATTGCAGGAAGTAATGGGGTGCCTTTAGATAGGAGTCATAAGCGGGGATACGTGCAGAGAAGGGAAGAGCAGTGCGCGACCTGTTGGTGTACGCGAAAGGCGGGCCGTCTGGGCTGTCAGCGTGGCTTCACGGAGTTCTTGATACGTATTATGGGCCCCAAGGTTGGGTAAGCGGAGTGTTGACGTTCTGGGAGGAAGGAGCAGGGATATTTTTGTACAGCTGCGAAGTAGAGCGGTCACTCGATTTTGTCCTTTGCTAGTGAGGAATAAGTATGAAAGAGCGTATGCGGCTCTGCTGCTAACTATGCTTGTGTGAGGCGAAGTGTATTTCTTTCATGAAGACCTGTTTTCCGAGGCGCTACACGACAGATGAGCCGAGTACTGTGTTGAGCATGAGTCGGGAATACTCTGATTACATCTCCGTGCGCTTTGTGGGAGTAGAGACTCATTCCTAGTACTCTAATTTGAGTTATTACGAAAATCGATTGTGTACCGAGTGTCAGAGAGATAGCTGGGCTATCAAGATGAGTGGATTTGGGTTGGTAAAGGAAGAGTTGAGATTTAGAAGGGGGGGGGGGGATGATAGGCCTCTCTCCTTCACATAGGTGTCAATAGTGTTGAAGGCTGTTTGGAGGTGAGTCTCTATGGTAGCGTCACTGCCTCGATATGCCCGGACAGTGATGTCATCAGCATAAAGGGCGAAATGTATATCTGGAATCTCAGAAAGTTGTTTCGGGAGATAAATAAGGGCAATGTTAAAGAGTGTCAATGAAAGGATCGCTCCTTGAGGGGTTCCCCGAGCACTGAGCTTGATGTATGGAAGCGTATGAGGGCCCAATGTGAGAGTTGCGGTTCGGTTGCTGAGGGACGCCCTTATGTAGTTATACATGTGGCTGAATACTTGTAGCGTTTGTAAATTATTAAGAATAGCAGAGTGTGTTACATTATCAAATACTTTTGTGAGGTCGCTCCAAGAGTGGCTTGTGTATCGGGAGTTTTTGAATCACGGATGTGGTGATTTAGCTTTAGGAAAACATCTTGAGTGACCAGACCCGGACGGAAATCAAACATGTAGTTGGGCAGGAGCTGCCGTTCTTCCAGAAAGCTGCTTAGTCGTGTATGATTGACGCTCCATTAATTTTCCGTCACAAGAAGTGAGGGAAATAGGTCGACAATTAGTGGGGAGAAGAGGTTTGCCTGGTTTTGGTATATATACTACTTTTGCCTCCTTCCACTCGGCCGGCAAAGTGCCTTGTTGCCAGCAATCATTAAAGTAATTTGTTAAGGCGGTTATGGAGGGGGCTTCTAAGTTGCGCAGAGTTTTATTGGTTATACCATCTAACCTGGGAGCTGAGGAGGTATTTAGGTTCTGAAGTTCTGCCATTACTTCTGCTTCAGTGATAGGGAGTCTTAGAAGGTAATTAGGGAGCCCTTTATATTCCGGATGGGAGATTGGGTGGCAAGGTTTAAAGTATGTATTCTTGAGGTCCTCAAGTAGCTCCGATGGCGGTGTGGGGGAAGTGCGAATTCGTTTTCTGAGTTTATGTCTCTGCGGTGTCAGAGATTGAGATGGGTCTATGAGATGTCGGAAAAGGTTCCATGTTTGAGGCAGGCTCATGTTACCATCAAGACTGTTGCATAGGGATTCTCAGCTCTGCCTCCAAAGCGTAGCTGCGTGTGTTTTTATGCCTTTGTTTAGTCGCCCCAGCCTGCGGCGGAGGGTCCTGTTTGATTTGGTTTGGCAAAGCTTTATTTTCCACAGTAAGGGTCCTGAAGGACACTTGGCTATGCGCCAGTGGTACAGGGCAGCTCCCACGTCGGCACAGAGAGCCCGAAGCTATCCGCTACCGCGTGGGCCTCCTGGACAGCCCGAAGTTGATCATGTAGTGAAGCACTTTTTAACACTTTGTCCCAATATTCCTGTTCTTGGCGTAGGCGTCGCTCGATGAACAACCACACAGCATATGGTTTAAGTCTACATGGTCACTGCACCGTTTACACACATGTTGTCCGTCGTAGTCTGGGTCGATGTGCTTCATGCGCCAGGGGTTGGGATATGAGTTCGTTTGGAGCAAGTGTAACATGACTGACTGGCCGCGGGTTAATTTCTTATCCGGGAGGGGAAATGCTCGTCTTCCTAGATAACAGTGCTTAGTGATCTCGTTGTACGTGAATAATTGATCTCTACTCGATATGTGGAGTAACGGGGGAAACCGGAGGGACGCCGTCGATGAGTCCTCGCGCCGCCTCGTGTGCTGTCTCGTTGGGATTCCGCAGGCCGCCCCCTAAGCTGCCCATGTGTACCGGGAACCATACGATGGAGTGATCGGTGATGTTACTTCTGCCTAAGATCCGTAGTGTCGTCTTGTCTATCCCGCCCTAGGCGAAAGCTCGAGTGGTTGTTCTATAGTCGCTGTATACAGCTGTGAAGTTCGAGTCTTTTAGAGCTAGTGCTATCGCTGCTTGTTCAGCTACCTCTGGCTTCTTGGTGTAAAGTGTGACTGAGTTGCAAGTACGCCTGTGTCCGTCGACTACTGCTACCGAGTAGGCATGCTTTTGAGGTATGTACGCTGCATCCACGAAAGCTGTCTGGTCGGGAAACTGTGCCGCGTCTGCAGCGAGGACTTTGGCGCGGGCGAGCCCTCTTCCTTTATTGTGGAACTGGTCTACGTTTCTTGGGAAGAGGGACACTGATTGCTTCTCGCACGACTTTAGGTAACTGCAAGACGTTGTCTCTTTCTGCTATGGTGTTCAGGCCGAGCTTGACGAGAATCTCTCAGCCCGCTTTCGTGCTTGTTAGGCGTGCAATTTGTGCCATGTGCTGTGCCTCGATGATTTCGGCAAGGGTATTGTGCATTCCTAGCTGTAAGTTATGTTCCTTTTTCCAGTTCAGCATTGCAGCCACATATGTGATGTGACAGAGTACAAAATTGTGCACTATTTGTATGGCGTTGTTCTCGCTCCGTCCCCTGTGCTTATTCATGATGCGCCGAAGAAACCGGATCGCGTTTGTAATCTTGATCGTGATGCTGTGCAGCATCGCCCAGTTGGACCCAATGCTTTGGATTACTAATCCTAGAATTCGTAATTTGTCGACCGTACGTACGCAATTTCCATTATTGTCGTGTAACTCTATGCATGGCAGTGTGGTGTCGGCGCCAGTCGTTGCACGGGCGTCCTGGTCTTGAAGGGGGGGGGGGGGGGGGGGGTAGATGAGTAGCTCGGATTTTCTAGAAGAGAAGCGAAGTCCCATTGGGGTATGATGGGCCTTGGTAACCATGATGGCTTCTTGCATGTGAGCTTTCAATTCCGCATCACTGCCACCGGTGCTCCAGATGGTGACATCGTCTGCGTATATGGTGTGCTCCACATCGCCAATTTCACCCACTGCGCGCAAAAGCTTTGTCATCGCCAAGTTAAATCAGAATGGTGAAAGTACAGAGCCTCGTGGCGTTCTCTTATCGCCCAGATTAAAGATCTCCGAGACTTGCTCGGCTATCCGGAGAGTAGCCGTTCGATCCTCCAGAAACGTCTTGACGTACTGGTAGAAACGTGTTTCGAGATTTTAGTCAAATATGGCTTTGAGAATGGCTTGGTGTTGGATGTTGTCAAAAGCTTCTTCCACGTCGAGTCCCAGTAGCGCCTTGGTGTCTCGTGTGGGGCATAGCGTCTTGCGTTGAGAGACCTGGCTTGTAGCTGATCATATTGTAGGGGAAGGACTCCTTTTCTTCTACGCATTCGATAGTCTATTCAGGATTACGTGTTCGGTAGCTTTCGTAGGCAGGACGTCAGTGAGATAGGCCTTAGGTTGGGTAGGCCCAGCGGCTTGCCCGGTTTTGGAATGAGAACCGTATTGGCATGTTTCCACTCTGCAGGTAGCTGACCAGCTTTCCAGGCTTCATTGATTTGTTGCGTTAGGAACGTGACCGAATCGTCCTCTAAGTTTCGGAGAGCAGAGCCCGATTTGCGATACCATCGGGGCCTGCTGCAGAGTCACTGTTGAGTTCGTGAATTACGAAGCGTACTTCACTTTCTGTGAAGTCCGTATCTAGCCCTGAGTTTGGGGCACCGTCATAGCTCTTCCTTTGTAAAGTACTGGGTAACCCAGATTTAGGCGGTAGATACCGTTTGCAAGGTCATTCAGAAGGGCTTCGGCGGTAATGGTTAATTTCGCACTTTGTACTACTTTACTTAGCCTGATCCGTCGCATAGTTTTGGACATTGTTCCGTGTTCGTCGAGGAGGTGTTTTATGAGTCCCCACACGCTTCCTCTGCGCATTTGCCCGTTTAGGGAGTTACATCGTTCCATTGTTGTCGGGGGAGAACCACGCAGTATTGTTCAATGATCTTGTTGAGTTCACCAAGTTTCCTTCGTAGTCTCCTAATAAGACGCTTACCATACCACCTGGCTAAAATGGAATGTTTGGCATCGAGAAGATTCGCTAGCCGACTGTCCATCCTCTCTACCTTAACGTCTGTGGTAATTGTTTGTTCCGAGGCTGCGATGTCTGCTTTGAGCCGCTTTGTCCAGCTTGTTATTGTGTGCTTTAGGGGTGTTCCTGGTAAGTTGGGTGGCTGCGCGCGTATTGCACGAACTTTGTCCCAATCGATAAGCTTGTACTCCCTTTGCCTCTTCCCGGTATGTCTGCATCAATGTGGAGAATATAGTGGTCACTGCCAAGGCCTATGCCCGAGTTGTGCCAGGCACGTTTCTCTAGGCCCCGGACGAAAGTAAGGTCCCGTGTCTCGACATGTGGAAGTGCCACATCTGGTAGGGGTCGCCAGGTCTGTGATCAGCGTGAAGTCGAGATCGGAGGCTGTCGTGAGAAGACAATTTCCCTTGCTAGAAGGATACGCGTAGCCCCAAGCATGGTGTGGGGCGTTAAAATCTCCACCTGTAATCAGAGGACTGTCTTTGGCGACGTGCGCAATTTTGGCCGGAATGCCTTTAAATCCTTGCCTTGTATCCTTAGGGCTGCTGTATAGATTGGGGAGGAAGATGCTTTGCTTGTTCCCTACGTGGTTGTTCGGTATGATCTCAATCGTGAGGTGTTCTAGATAGCAGGCTGTGTGGCGGATCTCATGCCGAATGTACGGGACCTCCTTTCCAATCAGTAAAGCGACGCCTCTGCCTTGCTCGTTTCTGAGGACTTCGGCCGTATAGCCCATATTGGCCAGTTCGGTTGTGAGTGTTTCTTTTAGCATGATGACGTGTGGCTTCTCGGCTTCTGACTTGACCATCTGCAGGAGGACCGCCTCTTTTGAGGCGATCCCCCTGCAGTTCCACTGCCATACGCGGAGACTGCGTGTCTTATTCGGCACTGCCATGTTGGCCGTTGTAGCCCACTTCGCTTGCAGAGACAACATCCCGAGGTGGACCTTGCGCACCGATGTGTTGTGAACTCATCCTCGCCTTTCCGGTACTACCGTATTGTTTAGATACATTTCCATTTTCTGTACTCGTGAACTAAATATGTCCGTTTTCTCGTTCATTCGCACCACGCTTTCGTGCATTAGCCTCATATTCTCGCTCATGGAGTCCATAACGTCCTTCGTGGTTCGCAGTTGCGTTAAAGCGCGCTTCTTAGGAGGCGGGCATTCTTCGATTTGTTCATGTCTCTTCTTCTCAACAACTTTGGGAGTTTCGATAGCCGTTGATGCTTCAGGTTTGAGCGTTTGGTTACTGCTGTTCGCTTTACCCATTGCAGTTAATTCGAGTATTAGCTTAGTATAAGCGGCTTTTAGCTCTCTTAGTTCCTCTTCTAACATAGTTATTCGCTCTTTATCTGGGTTACAGGACTCACTTTTCTTTGGCGTTCGCGTCGTAGCGTCTCTAACCTTGTCCGCTCACGTGCCATCGCTTACGTTGTCCTTTCCGCCGAAGCGCACCTGAGAACGACTTCTGTTTGTCCTCGCATGTGTGCGGCTCGTCGATTGAGAGCGGCAGCGGCTGCGTGTCGACGTCTTGGACCTAGATCAGCTTCGTTCCGCGTGCTGCTTGCTTTCTTCGACTAGGTGTACTTCCTCTTGTTGCTCCAGTCGCGCTCGTTGTCATCGTGCACGTACTACGTATAGAATGAGATAGCGTTTCCTACACACCTTGTCCGCCAACACGTGCAAGCCCCCGCACAGTTTGCATTTCGGATCGCACATGTGGCATGAGGTGGGATTAGGAAGTCCGCAACCCCTGTATTCGGTGGAGCCCAGCTCAGAGCAAACGGCCGCCCGATGTCTGCGTTTGCCGCATACGTAGCATATGTCTACATGTCTGCAATATAAGTAGCAGGGTACCAGTCTGGATTCATACCTAACGAAGTTTGGGACGCGAAGACAATCGAACCTAATGATCACTGATCCTGAGTCCTTGATTCTTTTCGCCGCTTGTGCCAAGGGATTGCGGTCATTCACAGTGTTTCTTTCAACCGTCCTGTGATCGTCGGTAGTGTCGATGTGTCTGATTACCCCTTTGCAGGTGTCGCTTGGGTCAGTTTCGTAAGCGCTGACTTCGTACTCTTTTCCAGCTATTCGGATAGCCCTTACTTGCGCATACTTTTCTGCATTTTCTCGAAAGGTCGTGCTCGCCCCCTTGATGTTATGCGTAATATTGGGACATGTTATGTCCTCCGTGGTCTGCTGTGGATCAAGGTTAACTGCGGAAATGATAGCTTCGCTCACTAAGGTAGGTCCGATTGTTTGTAACTTCAAGCCGCCCTTCGGGCGAAGCACTATCTTGATATTGTCTTGCGGCAGGGGTGGCAGCTGTGGCATGCGTGAGGCTCTTATCACCCGGTTCATAATGTTAGGAGGCTTGCGAGAAGAGCTCACCTGTCCGTCGCTTGTATGTCGTGCTGTGAAAGTTGCGCAGTAGATTGGGCGCGTTCTTTCTACTTCGTTTTCTGGCTGGGCACCACTATCCAACTCATGTCGTCTTCTTGTCCATTAACTATTGCTGAAGTAGTCGGCGCTGCTGGTAAATCCTCTGCCGAGCTATCCATTTCATCGGTAGAAGTTGCCATTCTCTTCGTGTTGCGCCCGGCGCGAAGGGCGGCTGGCATCTCGCCAAGCTAGCGCGTTCCCGGCTAGCGCTAGCGTGCACGCCTAGGCTTAGTTCGGCGGCGACATTGACGTAGTTGAAAAGTAATTGTAGATTTTTTAATAATGATCACCCAACTCAAACTCGGATAACCACGAATTCCCAGCAACTTCACGAAACTGCTGACGCAAGAACTTCGGTCAAAATCGATATAAATCACTACGGAATCATGTGAAGATGACGGAGCCGATGGGAGCATGTCCACACATCTCGGCAACCGCAGTACCTCCCTCGAGGGTCCTGTTTCATCTCTGACATTGTCAGTGTCTTTCCCGAAGGGCTTTAGTTACCTAGGGATGTACGAGGCGAGCATCAACAGCGTCACTAGGGGATTCAATAGGAAGTTTTTGTGCGACTTCCTGGACATCCTTCTGTAATTATGCAGTCCAAGCAGTACTAGTTAGCTCAGTCGGTAGAGCGACTGCCCCGGGATAGTACTGCCCAGTAACTCATGCAGTGCAGGCTTTATGATTACACCGAATACAGCGGAGGCTTTCAACCGTACATTTCTCGCATTGCTACACATCATCATCATCATCAGCCTGAGTATACCCACTGCAGGGCGAAGGCCTCTCCCATATTTCTCCAATTAACCCGGTTCTGAGCTAGCTGTGTCCACTTGACCCCTGCGAACTTCTTAACCTCATCCGCCCACCTAACTTTCTGCCGCCCCCTGCTACGCTTTCCTTCTCTTGGAATCCAGTTTGTTACTCTAAGCGACCATCGGTTATCCTCTTTTCGCACTACATGTCCTGCCCATGCCCATTTCTCCTTCTTAATTTCCACTAGAATGTCGGTAACCTGAGTTATTTCTCTGACCCCACTCTGCCCGCTTCCTATCTCTTAATGTTACCCCTACCATTTTGCGTTCCATAGCCCTCTGGGTTGTCCTCAACTTAAGTAGAACTTTCTTGGATAGCCTCCACGTTTCAGCCCCATAGGTGAGTACAGGTAAGATGCAACTGTTATATACTTTTCTCTTTAGCGATACCGGTAAGCTGCTAGTTATAATCTGTGAGTGCTTGCCAAATGCGCTCCATCCCAATCTTATTCTTCTTGTTATTTCCTTTTCATGGTCCGGATCTGGGGTTTCTACCTGTCCTAAGTAGACATAATCGCCTACTACTTCCAGGACTTCGCTGCTTAATGTAAACTGCTGCTCCTTTCCGAGGCTGTTGAACATTACCTTACTCTTCTGCATATTGATTTTCAAGCCTACCTTTCTACCTTTCCTGTCTAGGTCACCAATCATTATTTGCAGTTCATCCCCCGAGTTGCTTAGCAAGTTAATGCTACCTCAGTAATCAGCAAATCGCTGATTACTGAGGTATTCTTCATCTACCCTTATCTCTAACTGCTCCCATTCGAAGACTCTGAATACTTCCTCTAAGCAAGCTTTGAATGGTACTGGGGAGATTGTGTCTCCTTGCCTAACACCTTTCTTCATGGAATTTTGTTACTTTCGTTATGCAGAACTATGGTTGCTGTGCAGCCACTATATATATATTCCAGCACTTTCACGTACGGCTCGTCTACCCCCTGATTTCGCAATGCCTGCATCAACGGCGAAGTTTCAACGCAGTCAAATGCTTTTTCGTAATCAATAATTGTTATGTATAAGGACTGGTTATATTCCGAGCATTGTTCTATCACCTGATTCATGATATGGATATGATCGATAGTAGAGTACCGTTTCCGAAAAGCTGCTTGATCCTTTGCTTGATTGCAGTCTAAGGTTGTCCTGATTTTATTAGCGATTACCTTAGTAAATACCTTATACGTAACAGACAGTAAGCTGATTGGTCTGTAATTTTTAAGGTCCTTAGAGTCCCCTTTCTTATGAATGAGGATAATGTTTGCATTCTTCCATGGTCCCTGTACCGTCGATGACAGCAGGCACTGCGTATACAGGGTGGCCAGCTTTTCTAACACGATATCCTCCCCGTCCTTCAGCAAATCTGTAGTTATCTGATCCTCTCCAGCTGATTTCCCCCTTTTCATAGTTTCTAATGCTTTCTTTACCTCGTCCTTCGTAACTGGTGGAACGTCAGACTTTTTTTCCCTACCGCCAATCTCATTACTGTCCTGACTACTTTGGCTACTGTAGAGATCTGTATAGAACTCCTCGGCTACTTTGACTATCTTGTCCATATTCGTGATGACGTTGCCCTCCTTGTCCCTTATCGCATACATCTAGTTTTTGCCTATGCCCATTTTTTTTCTTTGCCGTTTTAAGGCTTCCCCCGTTCTTTACAGCATGCTCAATTTTCTCCATGTTATACTTCCTTATATCGGCCACCTTGAGCTTATTGATTAGCTTTGATATCTCGGCCAATACAATCTGGTCTGTTGGATTGGAAGCTTTTATACTCTGGCGTTTCTTAATCAAATCTTTCGTCTCATTAGACAGCTTACCGGTATCCTCTCTAACTATCCTACCGCTTACTTATATCACATGCAGCGTGGCATACCACCTGCATAGCCAGTGTCAAACGTTCCGGATCTTACCTTAAAGTTCTGAAAAGTGTTTTGCTGCATTCATAGCACGACGAGTGCATCGCAGGAGGCGCGCCCACGCAGTGCGGCAAGGTTACGAACTGAAGGTTACAAACGGTTAAAAAGCGGTAAATGAGCCTTTTTGACTTCGACTGTACTTCACTGATTTATAGACAAACACTTCAGTTTTCTATTCACGCGCTATAGTCCTACTATAGAATTGAGCTTCGAAAACCAATATATTTTGCTACTTTCAGACGACTTACTTCCATTCTTTCTATGCGGTGTTATGCACAGCAGGAAGATGCTTGCTTTTTCGCTGCTATAGCGTTGTTCTGACCCATTTCTCCTGCATAAATCCCTGTCTTGCAATTGTTTTTTTTTTATTCAGTTTTACCTTTCGGATTCTGCTTTTTCTACGTTTACCTCCTCCTCCTCCTCGTTTTAACGTTCAGTTATTTATTTATTTCCTGCCAATCTGGCCACCTGCAGTATCCCACTTACCTCATGTGTCTTATATATGTTCATTAAGCACTGTTTGTGTTTCTCTATCTCCTCTCCTTCTCTCTCTCTCTCTCTGTGCATGGACGTTTTGCTGGTATTGTTTGTTTCTCTTAGTCATCTTACTTGTTCCGTTACTGCTGTTGTTCGCGTCTCCTGTTTCTGTTGTGTTTGCGTGTTTTACATGTGGTACAATGCCCCGACGCACTCACCGCCGTCAAGTCATGCTTTTGCTACAGCTGTTCACAAACGTTACACACAAATCCAATAGAGTTTAACGTAATTACCTACTGTCTTCAGAACGCTTTATTCATCTCCACACCTTGTCAGGAACACTTTGGCCTTGACAATTCTCTTTCAATTTTTCCTTTTTCTGCTTGGTCTTTGGTCATTTTAATTTGTTTAATGGTATTGACGTCCGGCGAAAACACTACTGATTTCGGCTCCCTCTGTATTAGTTCTTTTTTCAAGAGGTCAAGGAAAACGAAAATATATCACTTGAAATTGTTAGGCCGCAAGACATTAAGTCAGCAAAAGCTGTCAACTCAGCCCTTTTTGAGATGGGAGGGTGCTACAACGTTATACGCGCTCAGCCCCAAAAACACCTAGTGGGTCACCAACTTGCACTGACAAGAACGCGCGTAGGGATTCCAAAGCAATTGGACCGTTCACGTCATTAGCGTGACTCAATCTTTGCACGTCTATCGCTTCAATTCAAGTGAGAACAAAGACGACCTAGAACCTACGTCATGGCTCCGTAGAGCCATCCTTCTTCTTTCTTGCATTTTTGGCCTTCTTCTCAACGGGTGGGTGGCGTGGAAGATTGCGAGTTAAGTAGGAGCGAAGCCCGTATACACGGAAGAAGCGTGCGTATAGCGTACTAGAATACCACTAATATTTCTATTACGATGTGGCCTACGCGAAGGCTGCGCACTTGTTGTTCGTGCGCATTTATTCGCTTCCTTTGTTTGATTTTTTTGTGGTTACTGGGGAATGCTACGAAGAAGGGGGTTCAGAGATTATGAGCGCGCTCACCTGAAAAGCTCCCCATCTGCTAAGAGAGCATGCGCAATTCTCACCGCCGTATTCGTCCGCCTTACTTTCTCTTCTCGGGAAGCAGAGATAAGGGCCTATCTGGAATCGGAATTCCTCCTTCCGTTGTTCCTTCGTGCTAATCTACTTCAAATATCCTAGCTTTCAACCTGCTTTTGCCTGTTCCGTTTTGTTTGTTTGTTTGTTTTCATTTAGACACTTTCCTATGCATACGCAATTTTATTGTCATCCGCTAACTTGCCCTGTTTTGCATTACGCACATGTGGAATATTAGCCTTCTTGATGTACACAGGACCACTCAGTATGAAAAGAAACAAAATATTAACACTGAACAAATGATTACTTCATATACATCCAGCATTGCGTTTTTTTACTTTTCAGACTAATTCATCTTGCAATGTGTCCAAAGGTCACTTCTGACTCTTACGTATGTACCAGAATACATAAAAATGCGCACAGCAGCGCAGCATGAGAGCAAGTAAGCAGCGAGCTCCAACTCAAAGATGCATCATGTTTAGTAGACAGTGTAGACAATCGTTCCATGCTTATTGTATGTACCCCTTATAGCTGGTATTCGTTCCAAATTTTTGTTATATTAGGCATATTAAACGTATCCATCACTAGACATGCATATTCAAGATGAGAGCGTGTGCAATACTGTAAGAAGGGGTGATTTTTATGTTTACTCCTTCAGCGGAAAAAAAAATCGAAATGCGCACGAGCAAATAATTCGTATTTGGGTGTAGGGTTTGTGCGAGAGGAAGAAGACGGCTACACAGAATAAAAGAGCTGTGAATAAGGGTTGAGGGGAGGGAACACCTACGATGACGCACACGTGCTCTTGTGCTATCATGTGCGGTAACCCTCCTCTGCGGTCTTACCCGCGCAGAGGATGTTGCCCTATGGAGGATGAGGGTCGGGGTTTGCCCTCACTCCTGCTGAAACCCGAACATGGCCTGAATACCAAGATTTATATCAACGTCCAGGATGTCTGTCTGCAAGTCACGAAATCATGATGCAGATGGTCACCACTTGTGGGTTTGCCCAGCAATGAAGCCGACGAGAATTCAGCACCTGACGGCAATGGGCCTTTCGCCGAAGAAGCCATTATCTTACATTGCTTGGACACCAATGCCTTATTGTTCTGTCTTGAACTTTTTTAGAACAGACAACCTTTTATTGCGAAAGCAATATTAGGCCGATGAATTGCACACAGCAGCGGTGGCAGGCAGCACAGGTAACCTGCTCCGGTGATCTGCTCTAACTACCACGCAATATTCTTGCAGGTTGGTGGCTTTAGTATATCTTTTTTAAAACGTCGTTTGGGTAACCGCTGTTGCTGCCGCTGCTGCTGCCGTTGTTTTGTCCTTTTTTATTGTTTTTTTATATTTCCTGCCGTTTTTTCAGAGAACCCGCATTTTGCGAACATGTCGCAGTGTTTGTCCTGCCATGAGGATGTGACTGATGATGAAATGATTTTAGTATGCTCCGCTTGTAACTATTCTTATCACCTTGGAAAATGTTCCGGTGTGTCTGCGTCGAGCTTTCGTAACAAGGGTGACTCTTTTAGGTCAACCTGGAAATGCGCAACTTGTGAGTCAGCCATAAAGAAAAGTGGGGGTACTCCTTCAACAGCTGAGATTGCAAATGTTGAACGCCTGCTAAGGGACCTGAATGACAAATTTTCTTTGCTTCTTCCCCTCGTTGCCAAGGTTGACGCACTCAGTGAACTCGTTGCTAAAGTTGACGGTATTGAAAGTTCAATTAAACTAGTTTCCGACCAGTATGACACTGTGCTAGAAAGTCTTGAGAAACAAAAGAATGACATGACTGACCTTAAAAAAAGGGTAGAAAACATTTAAACTGGAAAATCCCCTGTGACCAGACAAATAAGGCTTCAGATGAATGAACTGGAGCAATACAACCGCAGACTGAACATGGAAGTGCATGGTGTTGTTCAAGAACTGCATGAAAACCTTCTTGAGCAAATGAATAGCTTAGAGGCTTCGCTACAACTCCCATCGCTAAAAGACTCGGATCTTGAAGCTTTATATCGCTTGCCACCAAAGTCTGGTAAGAAACCAGTCATCATTGCTCGATTTCGTCAGGTATACCTAAAGCAGAAATGGATGGAATGCCGTACTCTTCTCAGGAAAAAAGACTCAGACGTGAAGCTTCTTGACAACTCCGGAAAACAAACGGTTCTCTGGCTAGCCCGCTCGAAAGGAACCGAACTTAACTATGCTTTTGTGTGGCAGAAAGACGGGCGCATCTTTGCTCGAAAGGCAGAAGGCGATAAAGTTCTTAGGATCTACGACGAGCATGATCTAGAAAAACTGTAATGATAAGGGGCAAGCATTTTCTGCTGCGGCCTGTTCTTCACAAGAATGGCAGGTCTCGAATCTGGTTGTGTTTATCATAACATAGAATCTTTTCGTAGCATTCCTTTATTAAACAATAAGTAGGCGAAGTACTTTTCCTTTTATCACCTGAATGCGCAGAGTTTGCGTAACAAGGATGAAGAAGTTAGCAGTTTTTTGTCTTATTTAGAGCACGAGTTTGATGTTTTGGGCTTTTCAGAAACCTGGTTCAGGAATTATGATGATATAGTACATTTTGAAGGTTATAAATGTGAAGCTTTATGCAGAAAAGATAAAATAGGCGGTGGTGTTGCAGTATACATTAAGCAAAGCCTTTCCTATGAAGTCGTATCTGACTATACTGTTTTGTACCAGAACATTGAATCACTTTTTGTCAAAACCAGGGCACTCATGTATGGCGTTATTTACAGACCACCGTCAAGCTCTAGCGAAGAATTCTTTCGTATTCTTGAATTTATGTTAGACAAACTCTCTGTATTAGGACTTCCTATTATCATTATGGGTGATTTTAATATCAATCTGCTTCGACGCTCCCATGTATCTAACACTTTTGTAGACACTTTGTCTTCTTATGGCTTCTGCAATGTTATCAATACCCCTACCCGCGTCACTGATAATACTGAATCATTAATAGACCTTTGTTTATTAAGCTGCGTTCCCGATAACACGATGACTGGTGTCCTTGCTAGCGACGTCAGTGATCATTTGTCCCTTTTCTGCTTTATACCAAGAGGGCGGTCTAAAGATTCTCGTTGCACAGACAGAACACACACTACACGAAAGATAACAAATGTCAACATTGAACAATTCCGATCTCTTGTAGCCGCTGTTGATTGGCACAAACTTCTATCAGTCCTAAACCCCAATGACTTATACGAACGATTCCTCGAAAAAATAATTGAATTGTATAATATTGCATTCCCTACCGTTACAATAAAAAATAGGAAAAGGGCTAGGAAACCTTGGATTACACGCGACTTAGTGATAAGAATAATAGTGCGAAATGCGCTCTTCCACAAGTTCCTATCATGCAGAGAGAAATTATGATTTCAGGAATACAAAAAGATCCGTAACAAGTTAGGTAACGATATAAAGAAAGCACGTATCCACTACTATGCCAATAAATTTGCTGACATTTATTATCATCCCCAAAAGACATGGAGCATTGTAAAAAGCTTACTTGGCAAACACCATACAGTTTTACGTGCTGAATTAAAGATTGATAACCAAATGTACGGTGGTGTGGCTCTCAGTAATGTGTTCAATAGACATTTTTTTAACTTTGGGATCTTTTATTACTTCTGGTTCTTACGGTTTCGATAAGTATATTCCATGCAACCTGACTAAGTCCATGTTTCTTTATCCAGTCAAAGAAACCGAAATTATCGACCTAGTTAATGACCTTAAAAATAACAGTTCATGTGGTTTCGATGGTATTATGGCAGCACCAATCAAAACGGTTTCTGATATTCTATCTGGAGTGTTATGCCACTTAACTAATCAGGTATTATCAACAGGAATATTTCCAGATAAAATGAAAATTGCTAAAGTCATAGTTCTACACAAAGGGGATGCCGTCGATTGTATCAGTAACTATCGCTCAATATCAGTCCTCCCACTTTCTTCCAAGATAGTAGAAAAAGTAATTAATCTAAGGCTAACTAAGCACTTGACTGAAAATACCTTGCTCTCTGCAGCCCAGTATGGTTTCCAGAGAGGTAAGTCAACTGAATCTGCTCTATTATTCATTAAAGATAAGATAGCACATAATATAGACATGCAGTTGTGTACTATAGGAATTTTTTGGATTTCAACACAGCTTTCGACTCAATTAAGCATGAAATACTTTTTGAAAAACTGCCACACTACGGAATAAGAGGCGTCGCACTTCAACTGCTCCAAAGCTACTTGTCAAACCGTTCTCAGTTTGTCGTTATAAATAATTTTGCCTCGTATCCTGAATTCATAAAATACGGTGTTCCTCAAGGTTCCATCCTAGGCCCTCTATTATTTCTTTTATATATAAATGATATAATTGCTATCCCTGGAACTTCCAATATCTTGCTCTATGCCGATGACACGAGCGCCTTTTTTTTCCTCGCCAAGCTTACCCTCTCTGGTGTTTGCAGCTAACAAATGGCTTGAAGATCTGTCGAGTTGGCTTTGTGCAAACAAGCTGATGTTAAATGTTAATAAAACAAAATATATAATTTTTTCCGCTGTCAATAAACCAATAAATAAAAATATCACACTTTCGTTCCAATCTGTCTTCTTAGGACATGTTTCAGTGCATAAGTATTTAGGTGTTCTATTTCACGAAAACCTCCGCTGGTCTTATCATGTTGACTTTGTATCCAGCAAAACAGCCCGATATATAGGCATACTGAATAAATTTCGCCCGCTTCTGCCAATGCACTTGAGGAAGCAACTATATTTTTCCACTGTCCAGTCTCGTGTTCAGTACTGCCTGTTGGTATGGGGAGTGGGTACAAAAACCAACATGGAAAAGATTTATATTTTGCAAAAGAAAGGCCTTCGGTTTATTCACAACCTGTCAAGATATGATTCTGCGTCTGCATACTTTAAACTAAGTAATATATTAAGTATTACAGCCCTCTATAAACAACGACTATCCGAATTTATATACCGACAATACAAAACTGACAGTAATGCGTTTTTAACTACGTTTATCAACACAGATCCACATTACGTCCTTAGAAATGTGAACTTTTTAAAACCTCGCATAAGGACCGGGTATGGTATGCAGTTAATTCACTGGCAAATTCCTAACCTCTTGAACTGCTATTCTGACATATTTTATCTACTTGAAGAATCATCATTCTTGTTAATATTAAAAAAAATTAAGATTAAGATTCTTGGAATATACGGGATTATTGGTTTCCTATTTCCGTTGTGTAATACCAATTACTGTTGACACTGTTACCTTGATGTATGGTAAAGATTGAATTTTATGTGTTTTGCCCCTGGTTTGTGTTTGTATTACATTCTCACATATGACTGACTATTTTGTGCTGCTCTGTGCCTGCTGCGTTGTGTTGCACATGTCAATTGTGGTGTCGAAGGCCCAGTCAGGTGACTTGTACGTACGTCACCTTTAGCCTCGGTCCCACGGCAAAAATTGTATTTTTTGCTACAAACTGCAATAAACAATAAACAATAAAACAACGGTCTTTCGCGTAATCCCGGATCATGCCAGATTTGAACTTTAAGCGTCAATCGTGGATAACCTATGACATCATACCAGCTGTGAGAGATGGGCTACCAGATCTAGTCGTCGGGTGATCCCGGATCGTGCCACGCCGGCCGGCGGTTCTCCCGCTAGAGGCGCTGCGCTTCCACTTTGAGTGACGTTTAAAAACAGGCGCTGCTCCTCGTTAGATAGACGTTATGGACAAGGTGAAAGGAAGATTGCGCCAAGTCACCGCATTGTTTTCCAACCTACCAGGCTTAACCAAATCTTAGCCCCAGCTAATGTTTTTCTTTCATTTAATGCCCCTTTTAATTTTCTTTCTACATATTCCTTTATGCATGTGGTAATAAACAACGTTATAAAAAACATATGGCTTCGTTTGCTTTCAAAGCGCTCTGTTCCAGACGTCTCGGTACAGCAGTGACTCATCAGAATACCCCAGCGGTGAAGATACCTTTCATGTAAACGGCGACACCATTCAAACAACTAGAAGATTGCCCATGAGTTGTCGAAAAACCAGGGTGATAAGGAAACTCCGATTGACACGTTCTGATGAGATCCTCTGAAGATTGTGATAGCTAGCATTCCCCTGAAGCATCACACACTCGCAGCTTTTCATAGGTTTGTGTGCGGCTATTTTCATAAAACCTTTGCTCCCAAGAAGCGTCGTCAAAACATAATGAGCCGTATTACGCGTTGTAAGACGCGATCTGAACGTTGTCGTTTGTGGTGCGACGGCAGTTGCCGCATATGCATTTTTACGAATGACATCCACCCGTATGTTTCCTAAAATAGAAGTCTGCTCTGGTTTTCAAGGCTCTACAGCTCCCCTAGAGCGCCTTCACTTAGTACAACATGCCTGCTTCGCACTTAAGAAACGACCGACGTTCGTTCATCTAGAGGAAAATGCGCACCTCCTGAGTAGTATGACCGTCTGCCGCGTCATTGAATACTATGACATATTATACGAATTTTTCTTCACATTTTCCCTCTTTTGTACCAGCTGCGTCAGTGTGACGCCTGCACGCTTCCTAACCCATACGTCTACCTATTTATCTGCCACCCTCTGCTGCACCCTAACTAGGGTGAACAGTTTCAGTGATCCTCCTTTCCGGTTATGGACTCTATCTTAGAGCCGACCCGGTTTCTAGTATACTGGAGCTGAAGACGCCATCAACAACCGAAATCTTACCCAAACTTACAACTCTCGGGAAGAAGTGTTGTATCTAGCCACCTAGTGCTTTTGGCACCTGGCTAGTTCGACGTGAGTGCGCCGTTCCCCAGTTCGGGTGCCCTAAATCCGCTTGCCGACAGCAGAGCGTTTTAAGGTCGCCTTCGTGCCCAAAAAGCACTGGTCTTGGAGTACCGGAATAGCACTTAAACATACTCGCGCAATATTCCACACTGTCTCTTTTTGAATATTTAAATGTACCAACTCACTGTTGAGACTATTCCACGAATTGAGGTGAGCGTAGTCATATCCAACAAACAAGTAACCGGCAGCAATATATTTGCAAAGGAGATCAACGGTGTAACGTGCTTTCTATCTTGATTGTAGTCACCATCATCATCCTGACTATACCCACTGCAGGGCGAAGGCCTCTCCCATATTTCTCCAATTAACCCGCTTCTGTGCTAGCTGCATCCACTTGACCCCTGCGAACTTCTTAATCTCATCCGCCCACCTAAGTTTCTGCCGCCCCCTGCTACGCTTTCTTTCTCTTGGAATCCAGTTTGTTACCCTAAGCGACCATCGGTTATCCTCTCTTCGTACTACATGTCCTGCCCATGCCCATTTCTTCTTCTTGATTTCCACTAGAGTGACAGTAACTTCAGTCATTTCTCTGACCGACTCTGCACGCTAATTATCTCTTAATGTTACCTTCACGTTTCAGCCCATAGGTGAGTACAGGTAAGATGCAACTGTTGTATACTTTCCTCTTGAGTGATACCGGTAAGCTGCTAATGATAATCTGCGAGTGCTTACAAAATGCGCTCCACCAATATTATTCTTCTTGGTATTTCCTTTTCATGGTCCGGATCTGTGGTTACTACCTGTCCTAAGTAGACATATTCGCCTACTACTTCCAGCGCTTCGCTACCTAACGTAAACTGCTGTTCCTTCTCGAGGCTGTTGAACATTACCTTAGTCTTCTGCATAGTGATATTTAAGCCTGCCTTTCTACTTTTCCTGTCTAGGTCTTCAATCATTATTTGCAGTTCATCCCCCGAGTTACTTAGCAAGACAGTCATCAGCAAATCGCAAATTACTGAGGTATTCTCCATCTACCCTTATTCCTAACTGCTCCCGTTCCAAGTCCCCGAATACTTCCTCTAAGCAAGCTGTGAATAGCACTGGGGAGATCGTGTCGCCTTGCCTAACACCTTTCTTTATGGTACATTGTATTACATCACTGTGAAGGATTGTTTTCAAGACTTATTGAGTTTTTCCCGGCATGAAGCTTCGTGGCTGATATCGGCCAAACCTGCAGACTGACATCATTGTATTTGCGTGAACGCCTCCTCTTGGAAACTTCTTTCTCATGCGCCGTGACCTCTGCTCGACAGTCCGAAAAAGTTCCCATGAAGCCACGAAGCTGTCTCAGAAGGACCAGCCATGCTTAGTGATGAGTTTCGAAGTCCTTAACCTTCTGTGAAGGCTTCATGTTTAATCATGCTGAATCAAAGATTTACTCGGTTTGTGTTGACGCCGAAGCCACTGGAAGCGCTTCATGACTGCGTAATCCCTTCACATAAGCTTCAGAATTAATGCTGCTGCCTCTTGGCATCAAATAGATGAATATATATGCGGCATCTGCCCCTGTTATTTATATTATATAACAATTCTATTTATGAGTGTGCGTGCGTGTGCGCAGTGTGTGTGTGTTTCTTTGTTTGTTTGTTTTGTGCGGTTTAACGTCCCAAAGCGACTCAGGCTATGAGAGACGCCGTAGTGGAGGACTCCACAAATTTCGACCAGCTAGGGTTCTTTAACGTGTACTGACATCGCACTGCACACGGGCGCCTTGCTTTTCGCCTCCATCGAAAAGCGACCGCCAGCGCCGGGATTCGATCCCGCGTCGTTGGGAACAGCAGTCGAGCGCCGTAACCACCGCGCCACCCCGGCGGGATTGTGTGTGTGTGGGGGGGGGGAGGCTGTAAGCTACCCTCAAAAATTGGTCCCTGTGCAAGGATTTTCTTCGGGAGAAAACGCGTATTAAACCCTGCAAGGGATGATCCCGCTGCCCAGACGAAGACGACTCCCCTATCGCAATGTTAGCTTGCGAAATGAGGCTCCATCTCAATCCTGGTTCAGTCCTCTTTCATACTTTGTGGACATTTTTTTCCAGTTCAACCCAGCATCTGGCTTTGTGTGATAAGCACAGGAGCTAAGTAGAACGAAAGAAAGAAGATGGTTTGCACGGTATGAAAAAGAACTGAACAAGGGTAAATGGGGTACGCCTCAGTTCTCAGATGAGCCAACGTTTCGACAAGTGGACTTGTCGAAACGTTGGCTCATCTGCGAACTGAGGCCTACCCCATTTACCCTTGTTGAGTTCTTTTTAATAAAGCACAGGAGCTAACGTCACAGCCTACCCCATATTACTGAGTCATACGGTGAGATCAACTGAAAACAGATGCTCACTAAATCCTGGAAGATTTTGTGCCCTGACGCAATAGCTCAGGTCTTGCAGCTAACGGATTTAGTTCTGAGTGAGAACCGGTGCCGGGACATTCCCGTTGTTTTTGAGCTGTGACAAAAACGTTACGAAGAGGGTGTACAAGACGGTGCAACGTGAGATACACGTACACGCGCACTCAAAACAAGAGGAAATAGAGAACGTCTTGCTGGTGACTCACTCTTCATCCTGATATAAACGTGTAAGTATATGGGGATGCTGTTTTCGCACTAAGAATGATGTTCATCGCTATACCAGTGACTTAAAGCCCACCTCCTTGCCTTTGAAGTTTGGCTGAGTACAGTAAACTTTACACTCAACGTTAACATTTCGTCCGGTTTTCTTTTCCCACCGTATAAGCATCTTTATATCTTCCTTTTGTATTGCCGTTCACAGGTCCTACATGTTGTGTCTTTAAAATAACTAATTCAAAACACCATTCCAACGTGGCAACGACCTCAAATCAAAAGCAATTGCCTGAAAGGCGAGCATGTCCTTTATACGCCTGATTACAATACTCCTTGAATGGGGCCTTTGAGCTACTAATATATTAAAATAAGAAAAACTGGCAAATAAAAAATTCAGTATGCGCACGGACTCTCTTATTTCTCTATAGAATGTAAGACGAATTCTGGAGTTTCGTGGCGTTCTTTTCTCTGCCACTCCTAGGTACTAAGTACAAGTTTCATTGCTTTTTAGAGAGACACGCTTGGCGTCTACGTCTTGGTCTGTCAAATGCAGTCCTATATTTAAAGGCCTGTGCACGAGACTCGATTGGAGCTTCTGACTCTACCAACCTTATTACGAAACCTTGAGCAGATGCCTGGAGTGGGCTCTCATTTTTATGATACATCAAGGTCTCTTTCTTGAGAGTCGCTGGCCGCACTACCAGCAACCACAATTTGCATTGACTCTCTCCCTGCCTAAAACTGCTGTTTCTCTTCGGTCGACCAGCTTATTGGCAATGTTCACGCTACGTCTGCACTGTCACGGCCGCTCGATGGAAGAGCGGCCGTGGCACTGTTCTGTGACTAGTTATTGGAACCTAATGCAAACCACCTGAATACCAATAGGATAAAAGGCTTCCTAGAGGATTACGTGTTGCAGCACACACGACATGGGGCTATTTTCACAGGTACCTCCCAGTCGATTACAGTTTTGTTGTTCGGATCCCATATTACATAGCAATACTTACTGTTGAAACGCATGTAATTTGTTTGGCCCTTAAATACGTTCCCCGCAATTCGACTCCCGTTATCATATTCTCCGACTTTTGTTGTTATTGTGCCCTCACATAATGGCACATACCCACGAGGCGGACTGGCCACACATGAATACAGTACAAAGGGAGTTATGCTTTTACATATGAGATTACAAAAAACACTAATACACCCAAATATGCAATGCGACAGAAAAGGCTCTGCTTATAAGAGAATAAAATGAAAATTTCAACTCAATAAGAACCAGAAGGGGAGAAACAGCGGAATCGGCACACCTATCATTGAATCCTAACAAAGGCATTAACAAATTTGGGTACAGCTGAGCAGACTGTCCCGCTGCTGAAACCCTGCCGAGCAGCGCCAAATGAGAGCAATTTGGAACAGTCAAAAATAGATAAAGTTTTGCTAAGAATTTCAAAGAGGAGTTTTCGAAGAGAGGTGAAACGGCGACAGGACTGCAAAAATGGTCCAACGTCTCAGGTTTATTGCAATATGAATACATGGCTGAAGGAGAACAGCCCGATCTATGAAGATAAAAGTTAAGGGGAGGAATCCTACACCTGACATTTGTGAACCAGGATTTCATTTATACTTCAAATGCCGGAAGTAGTAACAAGATAAAAAGGCCTAATTTGAGGATTTCATGCAAGGAAATTGTTTGAAGCGCGCCGCCACCAATAACGAGAGGAGGAGGAGGAAGGTGAGGAGGAAAGGCAGAGAGGTTAACCGGTAAAGGAACCGGTTTGCTACCCTGCACTGGTGGAGAGGGGTAGATGGGTATAAAAGTTGTGGGTGAGAGAGGGATGGGTGAAGACAGTACAATCACATTACAGACATGTCACATGACATCACCGTCACAGTCATATCACGTAACATAAAAATCATAGCCTTTCGATCAGTCCTGTGCTTTCCATAAAGCGGAGCAGTGCCTGGGAGGCCTGCAATTAATCACAGGATAGGGCCATTCAAAAAAGCGGACGCAAGTCCGCGTATTCGTTCATTAGAATTCTGAAATGTCCAGGAACCCATACAAGTCATATTTCAAGGATATGAGCCTGCGCAAGAGCATAAAACTGGCCACGCAAAGAAGGTGCAGTCGAAGAAGTCAAGGCAGTACAAACTGCAAGATCGTCCGTCAATACAATAACGTTTCAGTAATCTAAACAAACTCTACAGATGGCTAAAACAATAGTTAAAAATTCCGCAATAAATATGGGGGTATAATCTGGAAAGCTGGTTGAAAAAGCCCAATCAAGTTGAGAAAAAAAAATCCCAACCCCCTCTTTCTTCTCGCATTGTGGAGCATGAGTGATAAGTGCGACATATGAATGAAATTTTGCAAGTGTGGATTCAAAATGAAATCCGAGGTAGACAATGGCAAATAATTGGCATTAATTGGTTAAATGTCATCATCGAGCAAATTAATCAGAAGTAGACGAGAACCGGCACGTGAACGAGATTATACATCTACTGACAACGGAGTTAATAGCGACCGCACATATACAACCTGGAGCCTTCGATAGGGAGCACAAAGTGTACGAAAAAATGAATTAGGTGAAATAATGAAAAAATTTGTAAACACTATAGGAAAGAATCATATAATTTTAGAATGGTCTCTACAGTAAGGAGTTGAAATCGGAAATCCAATGGAAATACCCGAGCCTCAGAGTACAATACATTTAGTGCCAAAAAACTAGGAAAGCTGAGGTAAGGCCGCAATGCTTGCCGTTCAATCAAGCGAGCTGATTGGAGTTTGTAAGCAGCGCAGCCTGTCAACAAGACGCAGCCGAATGCCAGAATAGAGCACACATAAAGTTTTTAGATCATAAAAAGGGCATATTTTCTAATTCCATATCTCATTTGGCTCATGCGACGCAGTAGACCCAATGTACGCTCCCCTTTGCGCTTAATATGTTCAATATGAGGTCTCAAATTCATTGAACAATCATAGGAAACGCCCAAATACAAAGAGTAGTAACCTGAAATAAAGGTTCTTGATGGCATGAAAGAGAAATAGAAACAGGTTTATTGACTGGAAAGACTAGAAAGAAGCATTTATCGCCTCTGAGTCGTTTACATCCCTGACGTCCACTTCTTTGGTGCAACCATTACAGGGCATGCCCTAAAACCTTTGTATGTGTTACTCCATGGTTATAATGCTGCGACCGGAAGATTTATCACCACTTTGCTGTCTTAGTTTTTTGGTACAAGTTTTATTTGCATTCCTTTTATTTCATTTCTTGATTACTATTCGTAAGTTACAATTCATTATTAATATATAATACAGCTTTAGTTCGAATTATACATTCCCTTCTTGTTCCTGCACTAAACCCTGGTCAGTTGTTGCGCGTATTGCCGTTCCTGGCTTTGTTCACGACTGAATTTGTGTCTATTAGAATAAGAAAACATTGGCTGTGGTTTGACTAATGGCCATGCCGAGTAGAATTGAGGAAGCGCTCTTCTCGCTGTACCGGTGTCTCCGCTGCACGCTCCACTTTTCTCTTGTCTAGCTTTCTCTGGTCTACTGGACGCGAAACGGATGTCCTACTTCCAAACCATCGCTTTGCACCGTTCAACACTAGTTGAATTTTGTCCGGCAGGTTACCGGGCACCCGTAGGCACCATTTACATCCAGGTGGGCCTCCTTTTGGCGATTTTACGGGACTTTATCAGTTGACCACGTTGTCGCCGTACTAAGCCTAAGGCTTGGCGACGACGCCGGGCCGCTAATGCGGCACTAGGCACGGCGGTCATGAGTCTTGTACTGGGCTACGTCCCGAAAAGCATGCAAGTAGTGGCGCTACAGGCTGCGAAGAAGCCAGTCTTCGATGAAGCCACTGAATTAGAAGAGCAAGAGCGAGCGTTTGCGAGGCGCGCGTGCTCGGAACGGCAGGAACGCTTGCACAGTGGAGACGCTGCTGACGGCCATGACCCCACTTCGGCGTCAAGCAAACCGCTTCAAGCGAAGCGTTGGAAACCAGAGGTGGTGCCTAAATTTGGCACTGAAGACTTTGTCGTCGTCATTAAACCCAGAGCAACACTCAATTTGTCAAATTTCAAGGGTACTAAGGAGAAGCTATATATGCTGCTGCCGGCATCGACCGCAAATCACAGGCGCTTGCAGTATGGCTGGCCTGCGATCAAAACACAATCACGGTTGGAATTCGAGGTGCAGGGATTATTCGGCAGATCCTCGTGGTCGAGAATCTGCGGATTGGCGGCCAATTGCAAGCGTGCATGTCTATCTCAAGATGACCGAATATACGTGTCGTGTAGTAATTCAAGTGGCTCCAAAAGTGTCAGAAGCTGATATCGCTCAAGCTATTTACTCGGCACGCACTCGCGTCGTGGGTGTGAGGAAATTAGGAGAGTCGAACGCAGCGGTGATTACGTTCGAAGGCCGTACAGTGCCGTTCAACGTGCTCTACTGGGGGGGAGGCTGTGTCCGTCCGTCTCTACCGGAAGACAACACTAGCTTGTACCCGCTGTGGAACAGTGGGGCATAGGGTGAAAGTTTGCCCTAATCCACAAGAAAGTCTCTGTCGGGCCTGCGGAAACATCACCCAAGAATAGGGTCACGAGTGCCAGTCCCGATGTCTAGTCTGCGGGGGTGCCCATCTCACGAGCTTCGCCGACTGCACCTGGAAATACAGGAATAGTTCCGGAGCCGGGCGCACGCCTGGTGGTGGGCACTACAGCAACCAGCGTCAATCCAGAGAGAACCGGAAAAATTAGAAGCCTGGACCGCAACCGCGGAGAAGGCAGGGGCCTGAAGGAAGCGGTCGTCCAGGTAACAAGAGGCTTAAAGGAGCAGAGTCGGGGAACACCACTGGCAGCAAGGTGGGCTGGGCACAGGTTGTAACCTCTCCGCCTCCCACGTTGGCTGTTGAAAACCTTCAGGAGGAAACTAGCAGAATAAAACAGCAGCTAGCGAAGTATAAAAGCCAGAAACAGAGGACATCGGCAGAGGGTGAAAACATGCCAGAAACCCCTGGCGAATCTGCAATGAATGAGGATGCTCCCCTCCCTCCTACTGAGCAGGCACTGACTCTTGTCCCTCAGGGTGCGAAAAAGGAAAAGGATGGAAACAGTAACGTAGTGGCGCCGGAGACCAATAAGGGGGCTGGTGCCACAGAGAAAGAAGCCGGGATTGAAGTGGTTGTCGACAGATGTTTGTTGAACGACCTTCCGCGCTTGGAAGCTCGTAAAATGCAGAAAATACAGACGAACCTCGAGAAAACTCTGTAAACTATTATTGAGAAAAACGTTCAGGCAGCTATTGAGAGGGGCATTCAAGCAGCGGTAGAGCGCGTTTTACAGGGGATCTTGGAGCCCCGTCTAATTAAGCTGCAAGCTTTTGAAGTCAGAATTGATCGAAAACTACAGGAGCTGGCTGAATGTACGCGGGCGAAGGTTCTAAAATTAACAGGCCGGGTGGGTAATCGGCAGCTTGTAGCTCATGATTTGCCCGACACCGAAGGGGACACACCAAGCGCGACTTCCTTTAGTGTTCAACATGACCCGCTCTCCTAAGCTGGTGATTTTATAGTGGAACAGCAGGGGGCTTAGAAGGAAAAGGGATTCGCTACAGCAATACATAGATTCATTGGATAAATTACCAGATATTATTGCACTGCAGGATGTGAATACGGAAGCCAAACTAAGAACATACAGCACGAATTAAAACAACTCATCCAATTGCATTTTGGTGCATAAGGATTGCACGGCTGTGAGAATCGAGCTGGAGTTGGAAACTGAGGTGGAACGTACATTTATTCAGCTATTACCAAAAAGTATTACGCACTAGCAGAAGTGCGTAAGTGTTGAACATATATAGTCGACCGAAAAACAGGGGGGCGTCTTTCGATTAGATTTTCCAAAAGGTAGCGCAATTGGCAAAAAGTGCATTTCTTATCATAGTGGGGGATTTTAATGCATTTAGCGTCTTGTGGGGTTATAGTAATTAGGATATTAAAGGCAGGAAACTCGCTGCAGCCATTTGGGACCTAGCACTGACGATTCTTACTGACCGCCGCATCCCACGAGGATTGGCAACAATGTCTCGAGAAATATGTGTCCAGATCTCTATTTGATTAAGGGAGCTAGAAGCTATGATTGGCACAACATACAGGAAACCTTGGGGAGTGACCACTGCATTCTCAAGATCTGCCTCGACTACAATAAGCATCGCAAACCGAGAGGGCACGCCCGGCTCACGGACTAGTCGTTGTTCCGAAAGGCGGAAGACTCTACGCTTAACGCGGCCATTGAAAAGTTCGAGGAGTGGGCAGAGCCATTGCTGGGAGTCAGGGACCGCTTTACACGTACTCTTCAGACCTCAGAAGAAGTTCCCGCCATTGACAATCACTTTGCTTTGGTAACGTCACGTCATAAGATGCTGTAAGCATTGCGATTTTGAATACTTTGATGATGCAGCTGAAGCCGGATTTTTTCGATGTTTCACTTAATAACCCTCGCTCAAACCCTGCTGCAAAGAGACGCGCCTGCAGTACGCTGTTGCTGCGATGTCGGCCGTAATTGAAGCCTGTATACAAATGCTGTCGGGCACCATTTTAGCCACTGCTACTTTATGTGTTGCTCTTGAAATGTCATTTAATGTGAAAAGTGCTTTGTTGAAGCGGACAAGCTCGTGCGGTTTTTGACTTGGGCGTCGACGCCGCCAGCCGTCAGTTTTTCGCTGCATGTGGCACGGCCCGACGACGGTATGTCGGCGTTGCGCAGCGCCGCATGAAGATCGCAGAGAAAGTTCGCTCTTTGTGGTTGGCCCTTTACGCGTTCTTAAAAAGAGTACTTGCCGATTTCTCTAGAAAAGCTTTCTTAACATGGTATTTAATTCACACTAAAACAATATTCAATTTATATGGGCTATTACAAAGCCTTCAGCGAGCAGTGATAAAATCGTCTCAATGTCGAGCACTACAAGGCGGCATTCTCATAAAGAGTGCAAAGGTTAAGCACGCTATAAATAGGAATTGTCACACTAGCCAGGCACGGATTATCTTGGGTTCAAAGAGTTCAAATGAACCGGCCGCTCCCTTCAAAGGGGACTCTAAGAGCTAAGAAAAAATGGTAGATTTCATCGTTTGGTACGAAAAACAGCAAAATCATCGCTTTCCTAACTTCCTATGATTAAAATTAGAGCTCATCTATTACAATGTCGAATGTTTCTAAATCTCTTCGATCTGAAAGGGGAGTCCACTCGGAGGAGTCGGGACGATATGCTAAAATAGCGTCCATCGTGGACGATGCCTTACACCCATAAAGGAGGAAGAAATGGCTAAATCCAGTGGTTGATTGCGTGGCGGCATTATATGCGTACGTCACAAAAGGAAGAACGGCGTCCCAGTTGGTCTGATAAGCGGCAACGTACATTGTGAGCATATTTTCGAGAGTACGATTGAAGCGCTCAGTCAGCCCGTTGGTTTGATGGTGGTAGGTTGTAGTGGTCCGATGTATGATGCGACATTCGGTCAGTAGAGTTTTAACGACGTTGGAAAGGAAGACGCGGCCTCGGTCACTCAGCAGCTCTCGCGGCCCGCCGTAACGAAGAACAAAATGATGTAGCAAGAACAGGGCAACTTCACGAGCAGTAGCGGCGGGTAGCGGCGATTTCGGCATACCGGATGAGGTGGTCGATGCCGACGATAATCCACCGGTTCCCAGAGACCGTACAGGGAAGTGGCCTGTAAAGGTCAACGCCAACGCGATCAAAAGGACGGACCGGGCATGGACGTGGTTGTAAGGGGCCAGAAGTTCGAGGTGTGGATGACTTCAGGCGTTAACAGGCGATGCAAGAGCGGACGTATTTGCTAATATACCCGCACATGCCGCGCCAATAGAAGCGTTGAGAAATTCTTTGAAACATCTTGACCACATCAAGATGGGCACACGGAGGGTCGGCATGGAAAGAGGCGCAAATTTCATATCGTAAATGGCAGGGAATGACGAGAAGCCGTCGTCGACCATCGGGCATATACTTACGGCGGTAGAGCAGTCCGTCTCGTATTGCGAAGCGGGGTGCTTGACTGCGTAAAGTCCGAGAAGGCGCAGCATTGGGAGAAGTGGACACGATGTCTATACAAGATGAAAGCCACGGGTCCTTTCGCTGCTCTGCAGGCATATCAGCGATGGTTAGAGGTGAGAGGACGGGACCAGCCGCCGAGGAGCAAGCAGCGTCGCTGGATAAGGGAGAACGAGACAGAGCGTCAGCATCCATGTGCTTACGTCCAGAGCGATAGATAACTCGAATGTCAAATTCCTGAAAGCGGAGAGTCCATCGTGCAAGGCAGCCAGACGAGTCTATAAGAGAGGACAGCCACTATAACGCGTGGTGGTCCGTGACGACGTCAAACTGGCCACCGTACAGGTACGGTCGGAATTTTGTTAGTGCCCACACAATGGGCAAGCACTCCTTTTTCGTAACTGAGTAGTTGCATTCAGCTTTGGAGAGGACGCGACTCTCGTACGTGACGACGTATTCCTGAAAGCCATTTTTTCGTTGAGCCAAGACCGCTCCGAGGCCAACGCCACTCGCATCAGTATGGACCTCTGTGGGTGCCGTGGGGTCGTAGAGCCGAAGAATTGGTGGCGAACCGGAAAGGCGGCGCAATGCGGTGAACGCTTCGTCGCACTCAACTGACCACGCAGTTAAGTCAGTATTTCCCTTGAGTAGCTTCGTCAGGGGTGCAATTATAGAAGCAAACTTCTGCACGAAGCGCCGAAAATATGAGCATAGACCTATGAAGCATCGAAGTTGCTTGAGCGAGACCGGCTTAGGAAACTCCGCCACTGCGCGCAGCTTGGCCGGATCAGGGCGAACACCTTCCTTAGAGACGATATGCTCCAAGATGGTCAACTCCCGGGCACCAAAGTGACACTTCTTGAGATTCAGTTGTAAGCCGGCGTCGGTAAGACAAACCAAAACTTGGCGTAAACGCTCTAGGTGCGTGGCGAACTCGGTGGAAAAGACAACAATGTCGTCCAGGTAGCAGAGGCAGATGTGCCACTTGAAATTCCGCAAGATGTTATCCATCATCATCTCGAATGCGGCGGGCGCGTTGCACAAACCGAAGGGCGTTAGATTACATTCATAGAGGCCATCCGGGGTCACAAATGCGTTCTTCTCTCTGTCACAGGTGGCCAGTGGCACTTGCAGTAACCGGAATATAAATGAAGACACGAAACGTACACGGCGCCTTGGAGGCAATCAAGAGCGTCGTCTATACGCGGAGGAGGGTAGTTGTTTTTGTGGGTAATTTTGTATAGGCGCCGATAATCGACACAAAAGCGAATTGAGCCATCTTTCTTTACTAGCACCACTGGTGAAGGCCATGGGCTTTGAGACGGACGGATTACACCACGTTGTAGCATGTCCTCAACTTGCTCATTGATCTCGCGACGTTCTGCCACTGACACACGATAGGGGCGCTGTCGAAAAGTTGAGTTAGAGCCGGTCTGAATGTGATGCGCAACTGTGGAAGTGCGGCACAGAGGTGTGTGGGCGTTGTCGAAAGTGGAGCGAAACGTCTGTAAAAGGGCTACAAGCTGCATGCGGTATATGGAAGAAAGAGCGTCATCTATGGCGGTTCGGAAGAAGTCGTCTGGCAATGGATCGAACGTCGGTTCGGACTACAGGGCATCATGTAGTTACTACGGTAGGTCTCGGAGGCGTCCAGGTCGGATAGAAAGTGGGCTGGTTGAATAAAACCGAGAGATTCACCACGTAGAAGAGTAAGTGGTCGCGGAGACGGATTGTAGATGAAGTGTTGGGTGAACCCACCGTGAACATCGAGAACAGCAGACGGCAGCGGCAGGTGCTTGTGGTGGATGAAGGATGCAGACGGCGTAAATAAAACACTAACAGCTGAGACAGCAGGACACGAAAGAGGCACAAGGGCGCAAGCCTCTGGTTAGCTTTTGAGGACACACTGAACGGTTGTCGTCGGGCAGTGCGTCGCAGAGTGCAATAAATTCCACTTCAGCTCGGGCGCAATCGATCACGGCATTATTTTTAGACAAGACATCCCATCCGAGAATCACGTCGTAGGAACAAGACAACAAAACTATGAACTCGACAATGCACAAAACACCTTCAATGACGACATGCGCTGTACATGCTGCTAAAGGTGCTCTCCTCTTTTTACTAACAGTGCGGCGCGACAAACCGTAAAATGACGTCGCACTTTTCGTAATCGTCGGCAGAGTCGCTCATGAATCACTGATATTGTAGCACCCATATCGACATGCGCATATACGGACAGACCATCGATAGAGATCACTATAACGTTCGTGGGCAAAATATGAGGCCTTGAACTTTTCGCAGAGCACGCAGTTCTTGCCTCAGGAACCGCGGAGCTTAGTTTCCCTCGTCAACAGGAGGTGATCGCCGGCGCATTGGTGACAGTGACCGGCGACGTGGAGAAGGAGAACGATGGGTCGTATACGGACGCTGTTCTGTGGCGTACGCAGGCGGAGAGAGAGCAGAACGAAACAGTGGTGTGGAGTGATCAGAAGACGCAGGCTCGGGAGGCGCGGCCATGCGACGACGACATCGACGGGCCACATGTCCAGCAAATCCACAGTAGTAGCAAATTGGACGATTGTCCGAAGTACACCAAGGGTCGTAATAGCGCGGAGTGGGAGGATGAAGCGGAGCTATTTGAGGAAGCGGTGCAGGGCGTAGGACAGGCTGCATGGGTGGTAACGGCTCAGGCGGATGGCGCGCAGCCACAGCCGCGTAGCTCAAAGGGGCTGGAACAGAAGGTTGACTATACTGAAGTGGTGCTCCGAAGTATGTCAAAGGAGCAACAGAATGAGCTTCAGGAAGCGTGAGAAGCGCTTCTGCGACTTGTTCGCGGATGACTTGCTGCAACTTTGGCAATAAAGGAGTGGGAGCGTCACCGATCCTGAAAATCACTTCGTGGTCCAACTTTGGAGGTACCCTAGTCTACGCTATCGCGTTATACCCGTAAATACTGAGCTTATTTTCCCCCATAATTTGTTTCGCTTCAAATGCTCGTATGGCCCCTTTCTACCATGCTACTGAAATCTCAATTAGTACGAATCACTCGTTAGCGTTATTTAAAAGCTTATATAGCAGGTTACAGCGAATTACCATTGTCATCAACCAACTCGTCCCAAGGGCCGTTATTGTAAAGTAGTTTCAAATCATGGACCAAGTCACCCCACGGGCCGTTAATGTGAAGTAGTTTCCAAGTCAAGAACCAACTCGCCCTACCAGCCGTTATTGTAAAGTAGTTTCAAAGTCAAGAACCAATTCGCCCTACCGGCCATTATTGTAAAGTAGTTCCATTAGTCATGAACCAAATCGCCCCACGGGCCGTTATTGTAACGTAGTTTCATTAGTCATAAACCAAATCGCCCCACGGGCCGTTATTGTATAGTAGTTTCTTAGTCAAGAACCAACTCGCCCTACCGGCCGTTATTGTGAAGTAGTTTCCAAGTCATGAGCCAACTCGCCCCACAAGCCGTTATTGTGAAGTAGTTTCCAAGTCATGAGCCAACTCACCCCACAGGCCGTTATTGTGAAGTAGTTTCCAAGTCATGAGCCAACT